>JASGAU010406607.1:0-25765 GCA_030220045.1 Australoheros facetus
CTGTCGTCCCCTGTTGTTTCCACTCTCCCTGATTTCCTTGTGTGTATTTAAGCCCTTAGTTTCTCTCTGTTCTTCGTTGCGTCGTCGTCATTGTTTTCCCAGTGTTTTTTCCCCCTTAGCTGTGTGTTTCCTGTTAGAGTCCTGTTTTCCTTTTCTCCCAGGCTTTCAGTCTATTTTTGCCCTGGTCGAGATTGCGAGTTTTGTATTTTGGTAATATCTCAAGTATCTGACAATAAAGTCGTTTTATTTAAGTCTGCGTGAGTCCTGCGTTTGGGTCCTCTCCCTCCGCACACAGCCCCCCATCGTGACAGGTATGACATCTCACTAAGTTAGAAGATCTTCATTTACCCTGGAAGAAGAGGTTGTTGCTCTATAAAAAAAAAAGCCATCCGTAACGATAAGACATCTTACTTTTCATCACTGATTGGAAAAAAAAGAAAAAAAAAACAAAAAAAAACAAGAACAATCCCACCCAGATTTCATTTCAGCACTGTAGCCAGGTTGTCAAAGGGTCAGAGCTCTGCTGAACCAAGTATTTTTTTTTAACTTTAACAAGTAATGACTTCATGAGTTTCTTTACAAACAAAATTATCTATCATGAAACCAGATGACACACACCAATTAGTTAAACTGTAGGAATGTCTTAAAGACATAAAGGCCTGGATGACCTCTAATTCCTTGCTTCTAAATTCAGATAAAACTGAAGTTCTTGTAACCAGCCCTACAAATCTTAGAAATGTGGTGTCTAGCCAGATATTTACTCTGGATGGCACTTTGGCTTACAGTAACGCTGTGAGAAATCTTGGAGTAATTTTTGACCCAAATATGTTAAACAAATATGTAGGACTGCTTTTTGTGCATTTGTGCAATATTTCTAAAATTAGAAACATCCTGTCTCAGAGTGATGCTGAAAAGCTAATTCATGCATTTATTACTTCTAGGCTGGAATATTGTAATTCATTATTATCAGGTGCAGCAGGTGTTATTCTGTGAGACTAGCACTGCTGCCTCACAGAATAACATCTAGAATGCCTGGGTTCGATTCCACCTTGGCCCGGTCCTCTCTCTCTCTCTCTCTGTGTGGAGTTTGCATGGTCTCCCCATGTCTGCATGGGTTTCCTCCGGGTATTCTGGTTTTCTCCCACAGTTCAAAGACATGCAGTTACTGGGTTTAGGTTAACTGGCCACTCTAAATTGCCCATAGGTGTGAGTGGTTGTCTGTCTCTCTGTGTTAGCCCTGCGACAGGCTGGCGACCTGTACAGGGTGTACCCTGCCTCCTGCCCTATATCAGCTGGGATAGGCTCCAGCCCCCCCGCGACCCTGAACATGATAAGTGGAAGAGAATGGATGGGTTATTATCAAGCTCCTAAAACTTCCCTGAAAAGTCTCCAGCTGATCCAAAATGCCGCAGCTAGAGTACTGACAGGGACTAAAAAGAGAGTGCATTGGCTTCTCTTTATTGGCTTCCTGCTAAATCCAGAATTGAATTTAAAATCGCTCTTCTCACATATAAGGTATTGAATAATCAGGCCCCATCTTATCTTAAAGACCTCATCGTACCGTATCATCCCAATAGAGCACTTTGCTCTCAGACTGCTGGCTTACTTGTGGTTCCTAGAGTAGAATGGGAGGCAGAGCCTTCAGCTTTCAGGCCATTCTTCTGTGGAACCAGCTCCAATTTTGGATTCAAGAGACAAACACCCTCTCTATTTTTAAGATTAAGCTTAAAATTTTCCTTTTTGATCAAGCTCATAGTTAGAGCTGGATCAGGTGAATAATACTTTAGTTATGCTGCAATAGGCTTAGGCTGCTGGGGGGTTCCCATGATGCACTGACTTTTTCACTCACCTCTTTTCACGGTACGTGTTTATACCCCGCTCTGCATTTAATCATTAGTTATTATTAATCTCTGGCTCTCACCCACAGCATGTCTTTTTTTCCAGTCTCCCTCCCCTCAGCCCCAAGTGCTTGCTTATAAGGGGTCGTTTTGATTGTTGAGTTTTCTCTGTAATTATTGTAGGGTCTTTAGCTTGAAATATAAAGCACCTTGAGGTGACCATTCATTGGGATTTGGTGCTATATAAATAAAATTTAATTGAACTGAATCGGTGTATTCATGTCAATTACACCTGTATAAAATGCATAAATGACATGATGGAAAAAAGCTGATATTGTAGGCTGGACTAATTGCCATGGCATGAAATCCCACTGCTTTAAGTACATTCACGTGGGTATTTATCCAACATGAAACTCTTGATAAAGTCCCTCAATACAGCAAAATTGACTTCACAAGTTAATGTGCCAAATGATATATTGCAATATTGATACTGATACTGTAAACATTGCAATTTAGAGATATCAAAAATGATTATATACAATATTTGCTAAATTAGATGTGTTATCAAATTGACATGATACAATCATTTTATAACATGTTATAGTTGTATAAATGCTGCAAATGGGTAATTTTAACCCATTAATAGGTGGTTGCTAGGCAACATGATGAAGTCATGATATCTGATATAGGTAAGAACCTTCAGGGGCCTAAGATGCCCTTGTGTGCCAATTTTGGTGGCTGAACTCCTGATTGTGTAGGAGTTTGCGGGCAAACAGAGATTTGGTTTATTAGTAATTAGTAAGATTGTCATTGTGATACATGGCTAAATTACAATAATAATAATAATCCATCTTATCATTGTGTTGCACATACTTGTAATGTTTGAGTGGAGACACAAGCCACAGGAAAGTGGTGGAAGGGGAGAGGAGATACAGACTGTCTAATTTGCATAAACATGCTTTTGTAATGGAGGACCAGGTATGAAGTTGCATGTAAATTATTTGTAGGTATGAGTTTATTTTCACTGGAAAACCTTCTAAATATATTATTTTGATGAACAGGAATTCGTTTTAGATGTTTAATCAGTGTCAGAAGAGGAACTTTATGCAATTTAAAATTCTCAATATACTTATATTGCCTCTGTTGCTGGTTTCATAAAAATGTACAGTAACCGTGAAATCAAGCTCAAACAATACCCGACAATGTCAGCACCATCAGTTTCAGTATTTACGTATGAACATTTTATTATGCCAATGTGGAAAATATGTGTTTTAAAGATGACTTATAGTGATGAGAATTATGGAGGGATAGGTACTCCACCTTGCCCAATGCTTCAAAGCAGCCAAAAGAGAGGATAACGGGGCTTATTAAGGAAGGCGAGAGTGAAAAAGGATTAAGAGAGAGAGCTGGTGAGACTACAAAGGAATAAAAGCCAAAAAAAAAAGGAAGGATATTTCCCCTATTTCCAGTCTGGTGGAAATGGGACGTAGCCAGCCTGCAGGCAAAAGAAAAAGAAAAAGAAAGAAAGAAAATCAGCTATACCTCCTCTCTCTCTCTCCTTTTCAAACAAACCATTTAGGACTACTTTTACTACTTTTGCCACTCACAGAGAGGAAAGAAAACACACCATGTATTATGTAGTACCATATATACATTTCTAATTTCTTTTTAATCTTGATGAATGGAGCCAGTTCTTCACAAATCACAATTTTTGGATTTAATCAAATAAACGCTTTCCATTACTGCAGTACACCTGAGGAAGTTTTGGACCTACTGACCCTGCTTTTGTCCCAGATTCAGTTTAATGATTCAGTTTATAAAAAGGTAGTAGCGGACTGGTAAAAACAGACAAATAATTTAACACAATATGAAATTATGGACTTGAATTTGCAGCATTTCTGTGCCTACGCATGACACATTTATGCAAAAGCAAATATATTCTCCAGTAAAAACATAATTACTATTGAAAATAGCTAAAAATGAATAAACATGTGCAGATCTGCTTTTTAGTAATACACCATGTAACTACTGGTTAACGGAAAGTTAATCAGCAGAAAATAAAACAGCCACATTGGGCTGTTTTCCAACAGTTAATACACTAAAAGAAAAAAAAAAGAAAAGAAAAAAAAATCAATAGATTAATTAGCCATGAAATTTTAACAATGGCATAGCAACTTGCCAAGTAAAGATTTTTAGCTATTATTGCAGGGCATTACATTAGTCAACAATGTCTGGTGAATTTATTGGATAACTGTTGGCTACAGTAAGGAGGTCTTCTCATTTTTCTTTTGGGATCTCTTTAAAAAAAAATGAACATTTTAATGTGTACAGGTAATTAATCATGTATTACTCTCTCCCCACTTTATACATCTTAAATGGAAGATATATAGAAATAAAAAGAAATAAAAGCATGAAAATATTTTAACTTTTATATATATTAAACAATAATATCTTACAGTACCTTAAACTAAATTTCCCTGTCACAGAGGAAGTGAAATGGCAGAAATAATGAGGAGAAGGGGATGAAATACTGCTGACCATTAGTGGCATAAGTAACAGATAAGAGAGATGAAGTGTAAAACCTCAGTTTTCCTGAATGTGCATACTTTGAGCTCCATATATCTGCGTTGTTAGTAAAATACGAGTCGGCAGGCTGTGCTGACTGCGTGACTCTGATTGGGACAGGGTCACTGCTGATGGCACTACGAGGTAAAATACAGACATTTTACAACTTTGCTAGAAACTTGCTCCAGTACTGCAGAGGAAAAGAAAGCATGTGTGGAAAGCATGTGCACATGCAAACTCCTACAGATTTTTTTGAAAGACTGACTTTATTTAATACAGAGGTACAAGTTTAGTGTTAGACAAAATAACAAATAAGACACTTCCCATTACCAGGAAGATTGTGGCACTGTATTAAAATACCTGAACTCTCCAGACCATCAAAGTCCCAAAACGTTTGCTTTTAAAGAGGTGGTCACAATTTCTAATGATCAGTTAACCAAGTGCATTTGATGAGCAGCACATGGTTGCTACTTACCCTCTTAATTCCTATGAAACCCCTAAGTTTTTCAGAAGATTTCATAGGGTCCTGTGAAAACTTTTTCACATGACTGTGTTCAGGTGCTGAATGGCACTGTGGTGAACAGATAACATACAGAATTAAAGAATTATGTAGAAATGTGAGCAGCAAGATCCAACATTTTAACATGCCCCAGAAATGCAGAAATTCCACCAGCTGTGAAAAGATGGAATTCTGGGAATGTTTTAATCAGCCAAGCTGATGGCCTCCAGATAAGATGGATAATCAGTGATAGGGACAAATGGCTGTTTGCTGATGGAAGGAGATGGGAGAAATGTGTGCCAGAATGACACCCATTTAACCAGATCAAAAGCTCCGGCTGGGAACCCTCAGACTGCTGTTTGATGTCTGATTGGTGGGGAAATTGTGGGCATTCCAATGTGCATGTACGTTTATGTATGATGTGTGTAACATATTTGTTTATGATTGAAGGCGGGGTATCAGTGAGATGTGTTTGCATTTCTTTGTGCACAAATGTGTAACGAATGTGCATAAACAGCTCAACACACCGCATCTGTTTCCATCCCATCTCCCTGTGCGGTAGGCCGCATGGCCTGCTGCTTCATTTGCACATTAATTCTTCAGATCTTGTCTAACAGCGAGTAGATACCTATTATTTGTATTTTATGTTGTTATAACCTAATATGACTAGTCTCTTTAATTCTCAGGTTTTTTGAGTCTCTTTGGTTTCTGACATTCCTCATGATATATGATTGATCATAAACCAAAACTGAAATAGGACAGCGTTTCAGAAGGGGGAAAAACTTAATTACAAAGCATAACACAGTAAATGTAGTGCCATTTCGTATCTTGAAGGCTTTTTGACTGATTGGAGCAGTGATTTAGCACCAGGTTTAAAGAAATGATAATGAAGAGCCCTGTAGCCTTAATGTAGCAGGAGGCAAAATGCCCAAAATACGTGCTGGGCATGTAATGCATATCCAACAAATATTACACATTTTCCTGTTCAAGTCACTCAGCAGTTCAATCCTATCAGTTTAAGTGTTGCAACAAAATAATTCTGACTGCTATTATTTGTGCCCAAGCAATGTTCCTGTGATCTAGGAACATTGCTGGGGCACTTTTGGTTCGTGAACAATTATTGTATGTGATGTTCAAACTTGACTGTTGAGTCTACAGTGAATGTACAATGGGATACAACAAGTAGAATAAGACCGTTTTTGTGGATACTGCCCTATCCCAGCTGGTGTTGAAACTCCAGTCTTCCACCACACGCACATCCACACACCTACTCAGTTCCACAGTCCTGTGTCAAAGCCCAATCATTATTTCAGCTGATTGCATGTCAATTCCCATCAAGAGCAGCCTGTGAGGCTCTTGCCCAACCTGATTAATACTAACCAACACACAGTGCAATGTCTTCAGTATGTGTCTTTTTCCCATTAGTTCCTACCCTTACTGCTGTCTCCCTTTCTTACTTTCATTTCTTACTCTATTTTGTCCTCTTACTACTTTCTCCCACTCTTTCTCCAGAGCCTCTTCTTTCTCTTACGTTTTCCTTTATTTACTTATTCCTTTCTTTTGTTATGATCATCTTTTTCTTTGTAATTATTACCACATTTGACAGTTTCCTGTGTACTTTGACCACAAATACTTTAAATACTTAAGTTAGGGGAAACAGACACAACATTAAGTTGACAGTCACATAAAATTTGACATGATTTACTTGAACTTTTATGTAGTGATGACAAAAACCAAGAGTAGTAGAAAACAAAAGAAATGAGAAAGACCATTGACAGTCTGATGAAAAGCAAACACTGTCAGTTATAATCAGTTGCACCACCCTGAAAGGTTGCTTCAATTCAACTGTTCAAGAAAAAGTGAATGTTTTGTTTATGTAATAACTCAGCTATAGCAGTAGCTATCAGACAGACCAATGTCTTGCAACTAATGTGATTTAGAATTTGTTTTTTGAAGACTTCTTTAACTCAAACTGTCTTGGGTGCATTTGTTTTTAATTTACATGTATATTGCATAGCCCAGGGGTATTCAACTACATTTTTTTTATGGGCCAAATTGTCATGAGGCTATTTGCCAGTGGGCCACACATTTCTCGGGACTCTTACTCCTATTGAATCTACAATTAAGACAAAGCACCACTACATTTTCAGCATTTTTTTTTAATCCCAGTCAAATGACAGTAACAGAAACTGCTGGCTTCTAGTACAAGTACAAGTACAAGTACATAACCAGCTTTGTTAGATTGAAATCAGTCACATGCAGTTTTTTGTGGGTGTGTGCTGATGGCAATAACTTATAAGCAAAAAATAGGTAACTAATATTCTTCTTACTACTGTACAAGTCAAAAAATGTAAAAGCCTGTACTAGTGCTGCTTCTACTGTTAAATACCTTCTGCATCTAGCCCTGTGATGCATAGTGGTCACTATACAGTGGATGGCTGTTCAAAGCTGTTCTCTTGTATATGCCTGTGTTTTGTTGTTATAGTTGCATATCAGTCAACACAGTGGATGCTTGTGCATCATCCCATACACTGCTACTGATCGGCCAGTCATGGGGAGTTGTTTTTTGTTTTTTTATTTGTTATTTGAATGTAATTAACAGAATGAGGATTAGTGAATATTAGCAGTAGTGACAGTCGATCTGAGGATGCAGTATCATTTTCTGTTATTGGTGAGTTAAATACACATTTCTCTGGTTGAAAACTCAAATGCATGGTGTCCAACTGAGTGGACATATTTGTAACTCCATGAAAAATAGGTTCATATACAAAATTTTAATTGCATTTTTTTCTTGCCTAAAGAGAAATAAAACCATTCAGAAGAAATAAATCTTGATTGAGGTTCTCATAATTCATGCATCAGAGGGCTAGTGAGAAAAATTGCAAAGTCAGGCTGATATGGCGTGAGAGCAATCCGCAAACAATGACGAAGATACTCCTTTGTCATTTTTGCACGATTGTCTGTTTTTATGGCATTCATGTATGAGAAGCTGGATTCACACGTATATGTTGGTCCAAACATTGTTAACACACACATATAGTCAGTATTTTTATGTTTGGGTACTTCTCTGTGACAACATTTTCATCAGAAACTGCTGTCTGGCCTCCCGCTAACAGTGTAAACAGCAGGGATGCATGTCATAAAATGTCATAAAGTGCCGGTCTTCTTTTTCTTCTTGAGTTTAATGGCGGTTGGTTATCAACAATATGGTGCCTTACCGCCACCATATGTAAGGAGTGTGAATTACATGCCGTGCTTATAGTTTGGTCATAGCTTCTTTTAAAATTTTAATTTAATAATAGAGGTAAGTGGGCAGTGGGCCGGTCCAAAATGACTCTTGGGCCGGTTCTGGCCCTTGGGCCACCAGTTGAATAATATAATAGCAATGTAGCTTTGCGGAATAACCTTAAAATGCAGACAATAGTGCAAGATTAGACATGCAAAAGTGTAATTTCAAGGACTGAAAGTTATTTTCAGGAAATTTATCCCATGCAAGTCATAAGAGAAATAGTAGGTATAAATGTATTTATTGTCTATAAATGTGAAGTGTGGTAAAACATGCTGTTCACTCACAATGGCAGCATGGTTTTTTTTTTTGTGCTGCTCTGGTGTGTTATATTGTGAGAAACTGCTGTGCCTACAACAAACATGAATGGCTGGTAAGACATCATGTGAGAAAATGTGCGTAAATACAGATCCATATTTTACTATCCTGGGGCGCTGGTATAGCTCAGTAGGGGACCCGTATGCTGAAAGGCTATTACAGAGCCCTAGGTTTTTATCCATCCTGGGCCATTTCCTGTGTGTTGTTCCCCCTGTTTTCTCTTCCATCTCCTTATATCTAAAAATATCTTTTAAAAAATGACAGCCTAGACTTACACTGAGTGCCATAAAGTGATGAAAATATCATACATTATGGGGCTTCTGGCTTTATTAATTGCACACTGTACACAGGGCAATCATCAATTGCTGCATATCTAGCAATGCTGCACAGCGTGTTATCTGCTTTCAATCCCTGAGTACTTCCTTTTATTGCTGGGACAACATGTGGCCATACAGTTACAAGGAATGCAACACAGTATGAACTGGGCCACTCATAGACTGTATATAAAAGATGGACATAGTCATGGCGACATCACCCGTTGGTTAATGAAATCCTGCTGTGAAGGTTCAAGCTGAGCTTTTTTACCATTGCCATTTTGGTGTTTTGAAACTGAATGACACGCGAGGGCTGGATCTGACTGTGAAATTGAGTGACACTGAAAGCACACGGTACGTGTGCACACCTTTGTTTATCCTCCTTTCTGACTCTAAAAGAACCATTCATCCATCCATTTTCCACTTATCCAGTTCATGTTCTATTCAACATTAGTACATGCCCATGCTACCGTATTTTTTGGCCTGTCCATGCTGGTTGAAATAAAAATGATACAATGCTTTTATAAGGTGCAGAGCATTTCTAGGTGGTTGCTAGGAAACATGTTGGCCTCATAATCTATCATATATCATGCATAATTTGGGTTTTGTGGCTATAAATAAGATATTTTTGTCATGAAATAAAAATGATATGGTGCGTTTGAAGGTGTTGTGGCTGCATAAATGCTAAAAACTGGTCATATCAGCCCATTCCTACAGGTGGCTGATAGGCAACGTGATTTTGTCATAATCTCTGATATAAATAAGAACCTTCAGGGTCCCAAGATCTAACTGTGTGCTAAGTTTGGCTGCTCAACTCCTCCTAGGAGGAGTTAACAGACATAGAAACAAGCACAGAGAGAGAGATTTTGTACATTGTAGTAAGATTATATGAAATTAGCAGTTGAGTCCATAACGTCATCAGAAAATCTTTTACTGAGGTCACGGAACAAATGAGCCAAGTTCCATTTTCTCATAGACTTCTATACAAGTCTTTTGCAACCATAGGGGTTGCCCCCTTGTGGCCATTAAAAAGAATGCACATTTAAATCACTTCCACATTGGCTTCATTTTGCAAACAAAGATTGTATGTCCATCCTTTATATGTGTATCCATGGTTCCACTGAGCTGACTAATGCATGTGGTAAATAAGAAAAAGAAAAAAAAAGCAATAAAATATTTTTATGGCATTATGCAGACTCAAATTTACAATATGAAAACTGTAGTAGACAGTTCATGAAGTGGACAAAGTGGCAACAATTTTGACCTATTCAATTTTATAAGAATTGTAAGAATTTTTAATATTACTAAAAAACAAATAATCAAAAACAAGCTATGTTAAAATGTATCAACCATAACAAATGTGTAACCAGCAGGTTTATTAGACACTGTTGCTGGGGATCTGCACAAACACACACACACAGACTATTGTGGCTACATGCTTTCACACTTGTGTTTCTGATTTAAGCTGTGCCCAGCTGTTGTATATTGACAAGACTGCAGCCAGCAGTGTGTGTCTGTCTGTGTGTGTGTCCAGGACTGCTAGCTATTTCCTGAGCTGTCTGTCATGGGCAAGTGCAGCTGCTTTTCTCTGTGCTTCTATATAATCGAAATGACTGACATTTAACTGCTGACTCCTGTGTGTGTATAAGTGTGTATTTGTGGGAGTTTTAACTGGGACAATAAGGGATTGTGTTGCACTAATGAGCATTTGCTGCAGCTACTGTTACGCACCCTAACATGATCCCCCTTTTTGTGCAGTCATTACACATGAACACTGGTTTGCTTCAATTTCCTAATTATCTAATTTATATGATCTTGCAACTAATGCAGTATTACTGGAGGGTGACACCACACACATTTAATTTAACCATTTATCTTCCCCCCCAAAAGTTATGAAAGCTCTTTAGAAGTTCCTGAAAGTTTGATTATTAATTTTCTCTCTACTAGGCATTCAACAAGGTTTACTAAAACAAAGTATGCTTGCACACATCTCTTTATTGTGAGACTGGTGACAAAAGTAATTCTTGCAAAAATGGAAACAGCTATTACAGTTGCTAATCTTAACTGTCATTGAACTTCATATTCAGTAATTTTAAATCTAATCTCCCACCATGATAGCTTCAGGCCTAGTTATGTAATGAAAAGAAAAAAAAAACGACACAATCTTCACTCAGTTTTTAATTTGAGGCCCTTTTGGCTAAAATAACTTTTTTAATAGCAAAACTTAGATCGTGACAGTGTTCTTGGAGCCTGCCAAAAGAAGCAAGAGACAGAGAGGAAAAGAAAGTGCATGTGTCCATATGTATGTATGTGTGCGTGTATGTGTGTGTGTGTCCGTATTGAACTGATCAGTGTTAATGCAAGTTAAAGTCATAGAAGACCAAGTGAAAGCAGTACATACTGTGTTTCCATGCATTTGCACAAGTCAGTGTGAGTGTGCGTAAGGGTGGTTTGATCTTGTGTTGGAGTGTGTAAAGAGATTTTCCATCCATTAGCATGGCCACACTCCCAGACACACATACACGCACACAAGCACACACAGAGAGTTATGAGCAGTCATGAACGCGCAACAAAAGCCACTGAGATCCAAAAACTTTCATAGTTAGGTCCATGATTTGTTGGACAAAAACAAGTTTTGGAGTTTTGCCTCTGTAAATAGTAAAGATGTGATTGAAGTGCAGACTTTTATCTTTAATTCAGAAAGTTTGACAGATTTTTCATTAACAGTTTCAAATTACATACATTTTTATACGCAGTCCTACGGTGGTGTGCAGAGGCAAAACTGCAAAAAACTCAACTTAGTAAGTACACTATTGCAAAATTATACATTATGTGTATTATGCATCAGATTTTGTGATTGGTGTCTTTTATTTAGTGTATATGTATGCATGTTAGGTACTCACCTACTCATATGCAGGGAAGCCGCATGGACAACAAAGATGAAAAGAAAACAGAAGAAAGAAAGAATTAGTGCAACAAAACAGAGGTCTAGGTGGCATAGATTCACACAGGCTCAGTGCCTTGCTTAAGACCAAGTTAAAAGTGATTATTGAAAGTGACATTTATTTTAAGTAATTTTTAGAACCTGAATTTGCGTAAATATGTCCGCTGATAATACAACAACCGCTGCTGCATTATTTTAAATTAGTTTAATATTTTCCCCTAAGACTGCAAAAAATTAAATTTGATCCAAGAAAAAAAAAAAAACAGCTTTTCCTGGCAAATTTTAGAAAAGTTTTTATTTATACCAGTGCAAAGTTGGGTGAATTTTTTTCAATGTTTGTTGATAGTTTTCAGAATTAATTCTGTTAGTTATTTGACCACAACATTTTCACCAACACATAATAAATCACACAGCCATTTGCAACCATTTACACTCATTACAGGCTACTGACATTCATTAGGTGAAGATTATGATGCCCTGATGCACTTTTTTTCCCCAGTAAAGGCAGAGCTGACGCACAGCTTCACTGTTATGAGTGCACCCAAGGCAGAGCAAAGCATAGCTTTTCGTGCTGTTGGTTGGTTTGTGTCTGTCAGCAGGATTACACCTGGTTGGTTTTTATGAAACTTGGTAGAAATGGAGGAGTATTGTGTTACCAGCATTCTGTTTTCCAATCAGTTTATTTAAACATGTAGTGAGGTGTGAAAGTGTGGGGTCTGAGTGGTGCACGGTGTGTATGGATGAGCGTAGGTGCATGTAGGGTGTTAGATAAGGAGGAGAGGACAAAATAACCTAACAAGCCAGCAGGATCATGAGTAAGTGGTAGCTACCCAGAGAGTGTGAAAGAGAGAGACAGAGTGGACTGAAAGAGTAGAGGGTATACTACAAAAGAAGTTCAACACAGCCAGGCTTTTGTTGCGTTAGCTGGCTCGACAAGACCTAAAACCCCAGTTGGAGATGATAGGTATCGTGACGGCAGCTATCAGCTTTCTTTGTTAGGTCGGGCTTTTTGCTCACATTAAAGGGCATTTCACACGTCATATGACTCTTCTTCTGTACAAAATGATCCCTATAAGTGCAGCCTACTCCAATCAGACATGTTATGAATGATGATGATGGGAAAATGGTGATCTATAAAGAACATTTTAAAAATGTAACAGTAAAATACAGCATTTTTACACATAAGACAAGAAATTAATGCTGGAAAAAATTGCTAATCTAGGACTTTAAGCTGAGAGCACTAAAAAATACATTTTAATTTGAGTTTGTTATTTTAACACTGAGTGCGCCCCCTGTGCTGCTGTTTATTTCTAATGTGCTGGCCGTATGTTAGAGCTGAAACTTTAAACTGGATAACTTTAAACATTAACGGCTACTGTCCCACAGCCTAATAAAGGAGCTGCGAAAATCACTTCAGTTTGTCAGCAGATTAAAATGAAAGTAATTTTATTTATTGATGTGTCCTGGTGTGGGTTCTGTGTTCTAATCGCTGCAATTCCAGCAGTGTAAAAAGAGACTTACTGTAGCAGCAGATTAGAATTAAGTATAAAAGCATTTATACATTATTCAATTCAATTTTATTTATATAGCGCCAAATCACAACAAAGAGTCGCCTCAAGGTGCTTTATATTGTGGTTAAAGACCCTACAATAATACAGAGAAAACCCAACAGTCAAAACGACCCCCCATGAGCAAGCACTTGGCGACAGTGGGAAGGAAAAACTCCCTTTTAACAGGATAAAAAAACCTGCAGCAGAACCAGGCTCAGGGAGGGGGGGCATTATCTGCATCACCAAATGAATACATGCAAATTCCCGCAACAATGCGACAGTTTTTGCTCCATTTAGTTTTATTAAGGTCTGGTTTAACACCTTAAACATATAAAATGCATTTCCCCAGCAGAGAATCTATATTCCACTTGCTATAAATCAAAGAATCCGTTAAAATGGGAACCTTCCAGATGATTTTAAGCCAAAACTTAACCGACCAAGTTGTGTGTTCAGCGTAAGCTACCATGGCTCTCTGACTTTAACTTTGACATAGCTCAGTAACCCATTAATCTTGCTTCATAGTACACCCCTCAGGCTTCATACCCTTTGACACTCACACCTCTCAGGTGCAGCCACTTCTCTCACAGGCCACCCAGACTGCTGCTTAAAGTAAACAGAGAGAAACAGGAAGCGTAGAGGGTGCGCCATTGCAGCTGGCAAATGAGAAACACATTAGATTACAGTAATGATCTGACCACTTGCAAGATATGGGTTTGTCAGAGGTCTCTCATTGCCCTTTGACTTGTTTTGCAGAGTTGTATAAAAAATATCTAGTAAATGCCAAAAATATGGCTGTTCTAATTTCTAATTTTAAAATATCATAAATATACTGTTCATAGTTTATTAATTCTTTTTGTGGCTTACAATAATGTTTAGATCCGTCACTTTTTTTTTTGCAACACTTCCAGCTATGAACATTTCTGCATTCAGAGCTGGATTAGAAAAACTGAGGCAAAAAGAGTAAGTTTGTAACCAGCTTCAGCTTCATGAAACCACTTATACAGCACTGATGAACTAAGCTTACTAAAACCTGATAACTCGAAGAAAGACTGACTGAACAGATCTTGTTTTAAAGCACAGACTGAAAATTGGACTAATGCTAAACTAAACCTGAAATGAATAGGTCCTCCACAGTCCCTGCTTTGGATGACCTAAACTCCATGTTTCAATGTAAATGTACAAATTAGAGCTTATTTTTATTGTTCCTGGAAAAAAAATGTCAGCAAAATTCCTTAAATCTAAAGTAAATGTAATCACTGTTTCCCTGGAGGCATCTAATCTGCACAGTGAATGTTTAATCATGGCTGTATGATGTGATTGTAAGCGCTGCCTGCAGCCTTGTAGCGGAAAAGAGCACTACGTAATGGAATATTAGGGGGTCTCATGTCTGACTTACTACTGTAGCTGTGTTTCATCTCTTGCTGAAACACTCACACAAACACTGTAGTGGTGTCTGCAAGCTGCTTGTGGTCTGGATAGCATCACAGACTGCGGTCAACACTGCAGTGTCTGGGTTATACACAGTTTACACTTGCCTTCAAACAAACACACACATACACACACAAAAGCACAAACACGGACACCAAGTTCAAACTGTCGCCATGTAGCAGAGTAAAAGTTTGTTTTACAATCTTGCAGGGAAAGTTAAAAAGTCAATTATATATGCAATCTTAAACTCCTGATTTAACTAGATGGGTCTTATAATCTGTACAAATTACAGCTACAAAGCCCTGATTCAGATTTGAGAAAATTTAATAAATATAGCCATGAAATTGTAAATAATGTTAAAAAGGATAATAGAATTGTATTATGGGAGTCTACAGTTTTAGCTGAAAAAATGTCCTACTTCTGTGACAAACTGGGTAATTTTGGCATTGAGATGTGGATTATTTTGTGTTTGATCACATTTTAGTGCAATGCAATTTTCCATAGTCATATGTTTTCTACTGCAATAGACTGGAGACCCATCCAGGGTGCACCCTGCATTTCACCCTATGACAAATGGCGTAGGCTCCAGCCCCCAGTGGCCCCTTGTATATATGGATGTATGGAACAGTACGACTGTTTGTACACAGCAGTTGCTACAGGGTGTTCTCTTACTTCACTTCAGTCTCACTGCACAGTGTCTGTTTGAGAGGTATAATGGCAAGATCAAAATAAAGTCTCAAAACTTTTCAGTCTGCACATTTAGGTACTCAGATTACTTAGCTGTACTGTAGCACGTTAAGTATTCTTTGCCTTAATGAGAAAAAATATCTATTAAATGTATTCAAGCATTTTAGAAGCACATTGCATATTGAAAGAACCACAGGCTGTATATCAAAGATAGAACTGAACATTGTGACATCAACCACTGGTTTATGGACTGCCCTTTTGAAACTTCAAGTGTAACATCAGCAACCATAGTTGAATCTTCTAGGGGCCAGAGCAGGCGACATAGCAAGAAATTTGAAACTGCTGGCTACGGTTAAACGTAAATTTGGTAAGATCGTTATTCACGTCAGCAGTAATGACACTCGGTTACACCAACTGGAGGTCACTAAAGTTAATATTGAATCGGTGTGTAACTTTGCAAAAACAATGTTGGACTCTGTAGTTTTCTTTGGGCCCCTCCCCAATCGGACCAGAAGCGACATATGTTTAGCTGCATGTTCTCCTTGAATTGCTGTCTGTTTGAGTGGTGTCCAAAAAATGATCTGGGCTTTATACAAAATTGGGAAAGTTTCTAGGGAAAACCTGGTCTTTTTAGGAAAGATGACATCCATCCCACTTTGGATGGAGCAGCTCTCATTTCTAGGAATCTGGCCGAATTTATTAAACCCACCAAAACCTGACTACCCAGGGTTGAGACCAGGAAGCAGAGCTGCAGTCTTACACGCCTCTCTGCAGCTTCTCTCCTCCTGCCATCCCCCCAAAACCCCATCCCCATAGAGTCGGTGCCTCCTCCTAGACCACCAAAAAACAAACCTAAAATCAGCATTAAAATTCAAAACCAAAAAATAATATAGCATCCTCAACTGCACCAAAGAGTGAAACAGTTAAATGTGGACTATTAAACATTAGGTCTCTCTCTCTTCAACGCCTCTGTTAGTAAATGATTTAATAATTGATCAATATATTGATCAATTTTTAAATCATTTACTGGTTACAGCAGGATAGTTTAAATGAATCAACACCTCCGAGTCACCCCCGAGTCACAGTAACTGTCAGAATCCTTGAATTACAGGTCGAGGAAGAGGAGTAGCAGAAATCTTCCACTGCAGCTTATTAATTAATCAAAGACCCAGACAAAGTTTTAATTCTTTTGAAAGCCTGACTCTTAGTCTTGTCCACCCTAATTGGAAAATTCAAAAACCTGTTTTAATTGTTATTATCTATCGTCCACCTGGTCCTTACTCAGAGTTTCTGTCTGATTTCTCAGACTTTTTATCTGATTTAGTGCTCAGTTCAGATAAAATAATTATAGTGGGTGATTTTGAAAATTATGCTGAAAATGACAGCCTCAACACTGCATTTAATATTATTAGATTCAATTGGCTTCTCTCAAAATGTAAAGGAGCCCACCCAACACTTTAATCATACTCTGGATCTTGTTCTGACAGATGCCGTAGAAACTGAAGACTTAACAGTATTCCCTGTAAACGCCCTCCGGTCTCATCATTTACATTTACTTTAATGGATCACACAGCAGTGGGGAATAAGTATTACAGCAGAAGTCTTTCTGAAGTGCTGTAATTAGGTTTAAGAATATAATTCCTTCATTATGCGCTTCAATGCCATGTGCCAACACAGTGCAGAGCAGCTACCTAAACTCTGCTCCCAATGAGGTAGATTATCTCATCAAAAGTTTTAAATCCTCACTGTGTACACCTGTGGATACTGTGGCTCCTCTGAAAAGGAAAGCCTCAATTCAGAAATGCCTGACTGCATTTCAATACTGCTGTTATTTTAGTCTCTTTCTCTCCAATTGATCTTTCTGAGTTAATTTCAAACACAAACCATCAACGTGTCTATTAGACCTCCATTCCTACTAGACTGCTCAAAGAAGTTCCACCATTAATTGATGCTTCAATCTTAAATATTATCACTCTTAATTAGTTGGCTATATACCACAGGCTTTTAAGTTGGCAGTAATTAAACCATTACTTAAAAAGTTATCACTCAACCCATCTGTCTTAGCTAATTGTAGGCCAATCTCTAGAGTAGTTGTAAAATAGCTAACTGATCATCTGCAGAGGAATGGTTCATTTGAAGTGTTTCATTCAGGTTTCAGAATTCATCATAGTACAGAAACAGCATTAGTGAAGGTTACGAATTATCTTCTTATGGCCTCTGACAGTGGATACATCTCTATTTTATTACAGAGATTAGAGCATACCATAGGTATTAAAGGTACTGCGCTGCAGTGGTTTTCCATGCATCCATTCAAGGTTGCGGGCTGGAGCCTATCCCAGCTGACATAAGGGCACTACACCAGCCTGTACAGGTCACCAGACTGTTGCAGGGCCAACACAGAGAGACAGACAACCATTCACACCTATGGGCAATTTAGAGTGACCAATTAGACTAACCCCAGTAAGTGCATGTCTTTGGACTGCGGGAGGAAACTGGACCTTCTAGATGTCATTCTAGCTGTGAGGCAGCAGTGCTAACCACCATGCCACCGTGCTGCCCCACATCAAATTTATCTAATAGAATCCAATTTGTTCATGTAAATGGGAGTCTTTTTCACGCACTAAGGTTAATTATTGAGTTCCACAGGGTTCTGTTCTAGGACCATTACTTACAGTATACATGCTTCCCTTAAGCAGTATTATTAGAAAGCATTGCATACATTTTCATTGTTATGCAGATGATACCCAGCTTTGTCTATCCATGAAGCCACATGACACACAAATGTCTTAAAGACACAAAGGCCTAGATGACCTCCAATTTGATGCTTTTAAATTCAGATAAAACAGAAGTTATTGTACTCAGCCCCACAAATCTTAGAAACATGGTGTCAAACCAGATACTTACTCTGGATGGCATTACCTTGGCCTCCAGTAACACTGTGAGAAATCTTGGAGTAATTTTTGACCAGGATATGTCCTTTAATGCACATGTTAAACAAATATGTAGGACTGCTTTTTTCCATTTGCACAATATCTCTAAATTAGAAACATCCTTTCTCAGAGTGATGCTGAAAAGCTAATTCACACATTTATTATTTCTAGGCTGGACTATTGTAATTCATTATTATCAGGCTGTCCTGAAAGATCCCTGAAAAGCCTTCAGCTGATCCAAAATGCTGCAGCTAGAGTACTGACAGGGACTAGAAAGAGAGAGCATTTCTTCCATATTGGCTTCTCTTCATTGGCTCCCTGTTAAATTCAGAATTGAATTTAAAATTCCTCTTCTCACAAGGTCTGGAATAATCAGGCCCCATCTTATCTTAAAGACCTCATAGTACCATATCACCCCAATAGAGCCCTTTGCTCTCAGACTGCTGGCTTGCTTGTGGTTCCTAGGATACTTAAGAGTAGAATGGGAGGCAGAGCCTTCAGCTTTCAGGCCATTCTTCTGTGGAACCAGCTCTCAATTTAGATTCAGGAGACGGACACCCTCTCTATTTTTAGGATTAGGTTTAAAACCGACCTTTTTGATCAAGCTCATAGTTAGGGCTGGATCAGGTGACTTGAACCATCCCTTAGCCAAGTGCTTGCTCACAGGGGGCCATTTTGACTGTTGGGTTTTCTCTGTAATTATTGTAGGGTCTTTACCTTAAAATATGATGCACCTTGAGGTGACTGTTGTGATTTGTTACTATATAAACACAATTGAATTGAATTGAATTGAATTGAATTGATGTCCTTAAGAGATAGGAAAAAAATCCAGCAAAGACCTGACAAAGGACCTGGACTCTGTCAAAAGGCAGTCAACATCCAAGACTATCTAAAGAAATCACATTTAAAAAAAAAAAAAAATCAATTCAGATTGTGTTGAAGAATAAAAGTGGTCATAACACCTTGTTAGAATTGTACAAACTCGGTTTTTGCTTTATATACTGTATTTCCATCTTTGTTTTTTAAATGTTTCAACAATTGCTGCACCTATTTCCAATTGTCCTAGCAAAAAACAAAGAAATTAGAAGTTGCTCAAGACTTTTGCACTGTATATAAAAAGTCAAACCCCATACAGTTATCGTGGAGGCAATAATTAGCTCTAAAGTCCAAGATTGAGTTCCTTTTAAAGATAGTCTCAAAAAGTCATTCAAGAGTCATCCATCTATGAATTGGAAGTGGTTCAATCCATGGCTCCTTCAGTCCACATGCCAGCATTTTGGGCAAAATGCTGAACAGCAAATTGCCCCAGATTTGCTGTTATTTTGTAAGGTAAAAGAGTGAACCAATTATCATAAATATATACATTTTTTTCAAGAGTTATTTGACAGTGTGGGTCTGAGTGTGTATGTGTGTGTCTCTCTCTAGCCCTACGATAGACTAGAAACTTATCCAGGGTATACTCTGCCTTCTGCCCTAAGACAGCTGAGCTACTGTGGTCTATAGATAGTCATGGTTAGAGTAACCAGAGGATGACAAACGGCAGCACAAATCCGGACCAGTATCTGTTGTGTATCCAGCTGAGACAGGAATTCCTCTACAATCATTGCAAATTACATGTGTCTGTGTGGGAGAAAAAACCCTGAGAGACCAGGAGATAGAAAAAGAAAGACTGTTCCTGAAATGAGTGAAAGAGCCTATTTACCTGTCTTTCTGTCTAGACAAGAAATGGTGAAGACTCTTTTGGTTTGAAGGGTTTCTTTATCAGCACTCACAAATGTCAAACTATATTAAAAACATTCCCAGCAGCCTTGTGTATGGCTTTCTATACTCCTGTGTGAGTTTCCTGTTGTGAAAATGTCATAACCACCGGCTTGTATAACAGTCTGTGGGCTATCTTGCCTCTTAAGCAGCATCTCAGTGGCTTCTTTGGAGGTATCAGTCTCTTCACACTTAGTGTATGCAGCGGGCGAGGTGTGGTAGTGTAAAGGATACAACTTCTTTTTTTAACTGCCCTACATTCCCTCTGTCTGCACATGCACACACAGACACACACACAATGCTGTCTTTATGTGAGTAATGAGCAGAAAATCTTGTTTGATCTTTGACCCTTGAACTTTTGTCTTCATGCTGGCTCATAGCGCCTCTTCCCTTGAAGATTTGAGTATGTGTGCGTGAGTGCTCATTTCTCCCACAGCATCTGGAACATATTCCGACTTCACCACCGTTTATGGTAGAGCCATCACCAGCAGGATGCGTGGACATCTTCGGAACCCCTGGCCCCCAGCTCTCTGCTTTTAAGAGCCACTGAAAGAGAGGCCCTGCTTAGGGAGCAGCAGACCAACCTGTGCCCCACAGATGCACCCATTAACGGGCTCGCTAGCTGGGGTCATGGCCTTATTTGATGGCTAGAAGGGGTGGTGGTGGTGGGGTAGACCTTGAAGAAATATGACATTGGGGATTTTCTGGTTGCCAGGTTTACTCAACGCAGGTGTTCAAAGTCAGATGTGAAAAGTCTTGGTGAAGTTAATCTGCTTTTACGTGAGATAATGGAATCCACTCCTACCTCTAACTTATCTTTATGCCTAATTTGTTTGGGATTACAGACTGTAATGCCACTACACAGTAGTCTATAGAAGAAAAGCAAAATTTTGCTAACGAAGGCTCACTGTGCCACATAAATTCTTCAAGTAAATGATATAAAATGAAACTGCACCAGGACAAGCCGCAAAGCTTGTTTGTAGCCATGTCAAAGTAGTTGTTAGAACACAGTGAAACACTTTTAAAGCACTTGTAAAGTGGTGTAAACATCATAAGTCACTGGTAATTGTTGCCATGGGAAAATTTTAAAAAGTACAGGAGAGGCCTGACAAGCTGGAACAGGCTGGAGCATAGACACACGGGCTCTTAATCAGTATGTGTAGCTAAACAGCGAGCACCAAAATGTGGTGGTGATGTGTATAATTATGCGTAGTTTTGCTTACTAAACGTTTTATTCTGTTCAGCGTGTAATTGAGTCCTGACTCGGTTTTGCAGGTACAGGAATTTTACATTGTGAAGTATTAGGCTACTATTATATTACACACTGTACACTGTTATTATTATACTGTAGGATCTTGATATTCAAGAGAAACTGTATCACAGCAGTACCATCTTCACTTTATAACAATCAAACCTCCAGTACTGTGCAAAAGTCTTGAGCCACCCCTCATTACTTTATATTTTGTTAGGAAGATCAGGAATAAGTGCAGCAATTTTTGAAACACGTGCAAACATATTTGGAAATACAATATATAAAGCAAAAACAGAATTTGTATAATTCTAACAAGATTGAAAGTCAATATTTTGTATGGCCACTTTAATTCTTCAGCATACCTTGAACTCTCTGAGGCAGTTTTCTTGTAATTAATTTTAGTCTTCAGGAATAGTTCACCAGGTTCTTGAAAGACATTAAAACCTGGTCTTTGGATGTTGCCCACTCTTTGTTCTGTTTGCTGTCAAGGTGATCTCACACTGCTTCAATAATGTTGAGGTCCGGGCTCTGGGGAGGCTAATCAATGACTGACAGCGTTCCATTGTGTGTTTTTCTATTCAGGTATGCTTTTACTGCATTGGCAGTGTGTTTGGGATCACGGGAGCGTTGTCATGCTGAAAAATTAAGTCGTCAGTCTTTCCCGATGGTTTTAGATGGTAATCTAAAAATCTGTTCTGCATTCATAATACCATGAATTTTTCCCCAACACCTGAAATGCAGCTCTAAACCATGACAGAACCTCTACTGTGTTTTACAGATGACTGTTGGCACTCACTGTTGTACATCTCTCCCGACCTCCTCTGGAC
Organism: Australoheros facetus; assembly: GCA_030220045.1. Lineage (NCBI taxonomy): Eukaryota > Metazoa > Chordata > Actinopteri > Cichliformes > Cichlidae > Australoheros > Australoheros facetus. The sequence goes on from JASGAU010406607.1 coordinate 22,197, forward strand.
CTCCTCTGGGCACCTTATTGGTCCAAAAATGTCTGTGAAACTTGTTACTTTCCGCATTTTTAATAGATTCAGCTAAAGAAATGGAATCAAATTTTGTGTTTTTGCAATAGACTGCCAGCAATAAAATGTTTAAAGATACAATTTAAAATTGGTTCTTTGCTAAGTATCTGTTATGTGTAGAAACAATGCTGATTCATCCCTTGAGTTAGGGGTCTTTTTAATGCTTAAATCATTCATAGGTCAGTGTTAAATGGCTTCACAAACAAACAAATAACAACAACAAACATTCCTCTTAAAATGGTTGGGTAGAAGGACTTAACCAAAAATGAGTTTAGGAAAAAAAAAAAACTCAGCCAGTGTACAAATAAAAACTTTAAAAGAAACCATCAGAGCCTGGGGAACTATTTCTCAAGACAACTTCTAAAAAAAAAAAATTACAAGAAAGTCTGGCTCCATGGAAACAAAATATAAAGAAATGAGGGATACCTCATATGTTTTCTGCAATACTGTACATGTACTGTATATGGAGAGAGGATCAGCAGTAACCGTAGGCACAGGCTGTACATGAAAGATCGACAGAGCCACTGTGATGTCACCCGTTGGTTTCTGAAATCCTGTTTGTCATTCAAAGTGGCCAACCACCGAACAATGCATAACCTTAAGGGGCAAGCCTCAGGTGGGGGCACTTGTGCATCAGAGATTGGTCAGAAAAGCAGGCTTTGACTGGACAAAGGTGAATAAAACTCACTAAATAACTAGAACGTTTTATTGGTCCCTCTAAATGTCTAACCACAAAGACAAATTCTTGTGTAAATACAAGACATTAGATTAGATTTGAAATTCATCATTTTGAAGATGTTTTTTTCAAATAAACAATATATGTATCTAATCTTGAGCCCATATGTGCTTAAAATTTTGACCAGCCAAGGAAAAGAAACTCAAAAACATTTATTCATTAAAACAAAATAAAATAAAATCACTTTAATAAAAATAACTAAAAATATATTAACAAATCTGTTTTTTTTAGGTTGTACCATGCCTGCTGTTTGTTAGCTGAAATATGCTCCAACTCTGTATGATTTAGAGAATTTATGAACAGATGAAAACATTATAAACTCCAGACAGCTATCTTTATCAACATGGATTTGGAAATAAATATAGTTTGTTTGTCTTAGGAGTCTAAAAGCAGAAACCACTCAGAGTTACTAGGGTGTGCCTGTGGCTTTTTGTAAACCAACTAAATAGACCACTCTGAGACAACGCTACAGCAGTTAAAATGCTGCAGGTCCCTTTCCAAATAACCTGTATTGGGAGAAAAACACTTAGGTTTGAGGTCTTGCTTTGCTATTTTCAGTCTTTTACGGACTCCATTTGTAGCTGCGGTCTCCAATGAACTTGAGATAACCCCTCTGGCAATGAAGCACTAAATGCAAAGCTTTGTCTTGTCAACAAGTCTGTTTGTTTGGATACTTTTTTTGCAGATTGGGCCCATTAAATCTTAACGCTTCCAGTGAAGGGAACAAGAGAGTGTGCCAGGGAAGGGCAGAAGGAGGATGCTGGGTTGTGTCAGCAAACTGTGCTGGAGTCAATAATTTACATAGAACTGACCTGACTAGACTGTCTTCCTTACACTCGGTGATCTACTCTTTTGTCCTTTTCATTTTCAAATTTGGAAAAGGTTTTAAAATTGACCTACAAACACAGAGAACTCAAAAGACTTGCTTTTCTGTTCACATGCTATAACTGGAATCAGAAGGGATGACAAAATGTGATGTAATATGCTATCTTATACTACTATCTCTTAGCAGGAATAACATTTTGAAATAGCTCTTAGGGAGCTAGAAAACATGTTCCATGTCAATGATGTGTCTGTTTTTCAAGCCAATAGCACACATCACACCACAGCACATCATCCCTTATTTCTCCTCTGATAACAAACACCTGAATCCATCCGATCCATCCGGCTTTTAAGTTGTGGTCTAAAGTTGGCGGAGTAACAGAAAGTTTGACACTGTCATCAGTAAGGCTTTGCTGCTAGCATGGCTACAAAGTTTGTTAAAACAGTTTGATGGCAACCCAAATGTAAGATGTAATTTCTGTGTTGACAGACCAACAGACCAGTATTTTTTCAGCTGTCACCTGTAGATATTAAGTGATTCCTGGTCCCTGTGGTATTTAAACATCCAGAAGTGGTTAGTTAGAAGCATCCACTATGGCTGAAAAATACCCATTTTTTTCTTTCCATATGTTCCTACACTATGGAGCTAGGATACTAGGTTGGAATTAAAATAATATGGCTGCTGAGATTCCAGCTTTCTGAAAAAGTCATCGTGATGAGTCACAGGGTGATATGAGAGTGTGACTCATTTTATGAGGCTGCAAATATCATGCGTTTCTCTCATACAGATGCTGCCGCTGGTTTTCACAGGAAAAAGCCTCTGTTCTTTCTGTTCTCCAGTGCCAGTTTATCAAAATGGTGCTAACTGAGGAAATAGCTGGAATGAGCAAAATGATAAAGATTACTCAGCCACTTTTGTGTTATTCCCAAATGTGAAAATGTGTTATAATTGAGTAGTACAGGACATTGCCTAAATACATCATTTTTTTGGCTGAGAAATATGTATTGCACCCTATCAATGAGCCTGTGGAGTGTGACTTGTGGTCTTATTCAAAAGAGAAACCCAAAAGGTTCCCAACTTCTGCTTCAGCTTTAACTTTGGTATAAAGACTGGTGCCTAATGAGCTAACCGGAGAGGCCCCAGCCTTTCAAACATTATTGTGATTTCTGTTTACTTTCTCCCTTGTGGCACTTTCACCAGTTTCACTGCTACATCTGTAATGTATCCTACTGGCAGCCAAATGTGCATTTAGCAGGAGTACGTTGCAGTGAGCTCTACTCGATGCAGATTTATCAATGTACAATTTTCTAATTTCTCTTATTTCATTTAAAGTCATGCTTAAGAGATGTCAAACCAACATTTCGAGGGTCAGGGATAAATTGATTTTGAACTGATTAACTGGAACTTTCACGAAAGACAAGTCATGCAGTTTAAAATCTTGTAGCATAAAATGCTGAAGGTAGGACTGCAGCAAGGTTTTACAATGAATGAAAGCCCACAGAGTGTAGGAAGGCCTGAAGAAAATAGCTCACCAGTGAGCTCACATTCTAACCTTCAAGAAAATGAATGGATTGACATTCATACATTTCTTTTATGGTCTTATTCACCACTAAACCCAAAACCACTACCAACCCTTTACAGAGTGCTTCTATACAATACATGCAGCACTTTTTTCTATCACACTCACTCAGGGGCACATCATCCAAAGACATTCAGCACTGATGATGCCTTTCGAGATGTGCAAGCTGCCAATTTCAAAGGCACTAGTGCACCCCCATACAATCAAAGATGCCAGATGGATGTGGCGTTTTTGTTTTCCAAAATTAAAATTTTGATTTGTCTGAACATAAACTCATTGAATGGATGCCATGCCATCCACGTGACACAGCAAACTGTGTCCACAGACAATGATTTCTGGAAGTGTTCCTGAGCCCATGCAATGCACTGCCT
>JASGAU010406608.1:0-14639 GCA_030220045.1 Australoheros facetus
CGAACACTCATTAAAACGGCAACTCTCTGTCTTCGGGGGAGGGGCGTGGCCACAAACAGACTGACAGGTCACATGCAGACGGGCAGGCCAGACCCATGCGAGAAATTTTCATTTTAGACTTGACGACTCATTTCATTTCTCCGTTTCATAAGCGAACTGTTCAACCAGATAGTTATATTTTTATTTACAAAAAGAAAAGTTCAAGCACTTTCAAGCACTATACGCAAAATTCAAGCACTTTTCAAACCTTGAAAGGACAATATTAAAATTCAAGTATTGTCAAGGATTTCCAGCACCCGTACGAACCCTGGTTATTGGTCAAAGGTCTATTCGAACACATCAACTCTCGTTATTTGTATTTGGCAACAACAACAAAAAATAAACTAAACACTTAAATCTATGCACTGTTTGAGTTAGTCCTTTAAACCTCATCATCATTTGACTACAAACTGCAGCAATATTGACAGAACGCTTAAGGCCATGTTCACATACAAGGCCAAATAAATAAATAAATAAACCATAAAGGTGATTTTTCAGGGCAACTTTTGTATTGCTTGCAGTACAAAGTGCTCAGTGGAAGAACAGACTAAAGAGCCACCAGATCCCCTCACTGCAAAAGTCACGCATTCAAGTTTTTCTTTTCACTGGTTCAACATTGCGCTCAGAATCTGAGATATTATGGAGAATGGATACAAAGAAGAAAAACTACAGTTTGACTAGCTTAAAGAGTAAAATGCTATTTCCATACTGCTAGCTTGTCTCACTTTATGTGGGACTGCAAAGCAATTTTATCCCTTGTTTTCTCACATTTTTAAATGCCGATATTATTTAAAAGCAAAATACACTCTAGGACAGACACTGTGCAGAGTGCGGGTGGAGTGTGGGTTTGAGTCTCAGCTGTAGGGGTAGGGGTTAGGTGCAGAAGGATTTAGGGAGTAGTGCCAGCTGAGGTAAGTGGCACACCTGAAATGCATCAGCCAATTACCCTTCTCTGTGCAGGTCAGAGAGGACTAACAACCACACGCTTCTCCTTCTTCCAAGGAGAAGTAAACAGCTGAGAGACACTGAAAGTAGCTTGAGTTACTGTTTACTGCTGGTGAGAGCTTTGCATGCCTGGCAAAGCCTGCAAGGACACGGTGGAATGTACAGTGTGTGTGTCAACAGTGTAAATGAAAGGCCCATTGTGTGGACTTCCTGTCTTTCATTATTACTGAAGACAACCCGTAGGGACCAAAGGCATCTGCTACACTATATATAATATAAAACTACTTTTTTTCCCCTTTTAGGTCCATAATTTGGTGGGGGTTTTTTGTAGTTTGCCTCTGTACACTACTGCCACCACAGTGGATTAAAAATGAAACAATCAAGATGTGACTGAAGTGCAGACTTTCAGTTTTAGTTCAAGGTGTTTAACTTAAAATTTCCATTAATGGTTTAGGAATTACAATGACTTTTATATTACTTTTTTATGCCCCATTTTCAAAGGCTCAGAAGTAACTGGAGAGTTCACTAACAAGCAGTTTTAAAGCCAGATTGAGGCTTCTTCCCTTGTTATTTCATGACAAATTCATTAAGTGGGTAAAAGACTGGATGGGAACAGGCCAGTGAATGCATCTGTTAGCTGGCATCATCTAGTTCAGTTACACTTCTCTCTTCTATGAGGGCTGGCTCATAATGTCTATACTGCTCACTATTGTTCCCAGAGGTCTAGCCTGAGGAGCCTTACTGGAAGCACACCCTGGCTGGGATTCAAACCCCAAACTATTGTTCCAAAGACCTGCATTATTATTATTATTATTATTACTATTATTATTATTACTGTATTTATTTAATACCACAGACTGACAATATATAATGTTAGAGTACAACAGTTAACAGTTACATACAACAAACAATAAATGATAGCTATCATAACACATACAGTTGTGGTTCCCTCATTTTCAAAGACATTTTATTGACTTACTTTACTTTCCTGGAGACTTACTCTGACCATAACCATGACCACTACTAACTTGAACCTAAACCTAACCTACCCTGAGTGTAAACAAGCCTTAAATGTAATGTTTTACTCTCTGCTATAAAAACCTCATCCTTACAGTGGAGGCTGGTCACCACAGAGTGTCATGTAAGCAGATTTTTGTCCCCTACGTAGTGTACACACACACAAACACAGACATGTGCACGTTTTTTTCTCATTGTCAGTTTGCTGTTTGCCAACAGTTAACTAATTAGATGCAGTGTTTAATTGAGGCGAAAACAAACTTAGTCAAACAATCAAGCCATGTATATGTTAAACAAGGTGTAATTGGTAGGTAATCGTACGCATTTAAAAAGACACCACCTGAAGTGCAATGAAAAAGAGAAGCTGAGGCCATGGAGTACTCTCTGTTCCTTCATTTAATGCTGCCTGAGCCTACTGATCCTGCCTTCCTCACTGAACTGCCAAGATGCAAATCACCTTAGAGGTCGAGGATCAAATATTACCTGACAGGGATTAGTGTGATAAATAGGGCTGTGTTTAAGCAGTGCAGGTTCCTCCCTTTCACAGTCTGTTTGCTGTTTACAACACAGGAAAGGAGCAGCTTCCTCTGCTACAAAAGTTCAGCAAATAAACTAGCCGAGAACAAAGATTTTTTTTTTGAGTTGTTGTCCAGTCACTGTGTAGATCACTTTATGTGCACAGTGTAAAAGCGAATTAGAACATGTCTATAAAGCATCTCTTTGGCTACTGACCCACACACATATACACTGATAGAACCCTGCACTGGTGCTACATACCATCTTGGGGTAAGGCTGCCGGCCGTATGAGAAGATCTCCCACAGAAGAATGCCATAACTCCAAACATCCGACTTTGTGGAGAATTTCTGCAGGATGAGGACAAATATGCGCAAAATGTAAAATCACTTTTTAATAGGAGATGCCTGCTAAATATTTTTCCCCTCTCTTGGGTGACTGACAGGCTTTGCAGACTTTGGTGAAACCTCTCTACACTTTGATTAGATTACTATGATTCACTGATTACTAAAGCAGACCTTCAAAACAAATTAGACAACATTTTGGAGCATTTAGTTGACCATTAAATACTAAAAATCATGAGCAATCAGTGACTTAATATAGGATGTCAATATGTTTATAGGCTCCTGATATGAATACACACACACAAAAAAAAAACAAACAGTTAAAGGATGGGCGTAGTGGTTCCTTAAACTGACCTCTTTCTTCAGAGCTTCGGGTGCCGTCCATTTCACCGGCAGTTTGGCTTTATCTGGCACCTTGGAATCCACTTTGGTTAGGCCGAAGTCGCTCACCTTGGCCACATTGTCATCAGAAACTAGGACATTACGAGCTGCCAAATCTCTATGAACCAGCTTCTTTGACTCCAGGTACTCCATCCCTTCACACACGTCACTAACCACAAAGATGCACATACAAAAAATGCAATTAAAAACACACTATTAAACATACACTGTAAAGCAGATTGATTTAGATTCTGTCCGCCAATAAAAACCAATGTACTAATGTGAACACTATAGATTCTCCTAATCAAAAGTCATTTTTGACATTCAGACTCACAGGGAAAAGCGAAGCAGCTGAACAGAGTTTACAACTGACCGCCCTCTTGTCCTGAGAAAGTTAACAAGGTTTCCCTGCAACACACAAACAAATTATGACATGCACTGTGTAAAAAAACAAAAAAAAATCAAGCTAAACAAAGCATTGAAGTTCATATTATAACCATTTATCCAAATATACCCATTTATTATTGGAGAAAGATTCATTCTAAGGCTCCATGTCACCAAGACATTTTATTGTCAGATCTTTTTAAACTAACTATAATCAAATTTTTATATTAAAAAAATACTTTCCTCACTATCTGCTGATGAAGCTGCTGAAAAAGCTTTTTGCAGCAGTGATTTCCTAAGTGTGGCCCAGGGCCCCCTGGTGGGCTGCAAAGATACTGCAGATGGGCTGCAGTAATAGAAATTCAGCTTGAAATTACAAGTATGAACAGTTACATTTATTTATATATATATGTATATATATATATTTTTTTTTTTTTTTTAAGTGAATTCAAACTGGTAATAGGAGGTGATTAATTTGTAATCCCAGTGACAAGTGGGTCACATATTGGCATTAGCACTTTACATATGTCTGAGTAACATTAGTCATTTATAGCCAACAGCCTGTGCTGTTTATGTTTTTGAATACAATTTTTAAGGAAATACTTTCTCTTGTATTTTGATAGGAGTGAAGATTTAAGATTGGGTGGGCACCATGGGATTTTCTGGTTTTTAGGTGGGCCGCAGCACTCCTGACTTTGGGAATGGCTGATTTACAGTAACAAGGCCTCAAAATGAAATGCCAACATATTAATCATTGAGATGGTTCATGAAAAAGCACACTGCAGCTCCCCACCAGAGACGCATACTGGAAGTGTATGTTGGCCAGACAAAGTGAAATAGGGTTTTACTTCCTATATTTTATACAGTCTTGCTGAGTATAGCTTTATTATTGCTCAATATTTATTTACAAGTAGTTCGTGCTTTTGCTTCATCTAGGCTTGACTTTTGTAATTCACTGCCGGTCTCCCTCAGCAGTTGCTATCTCATGTCCAATTAGTTCAAAATACTGCAGCTAGACTTTTAACTGGTGCTAGGAAATGAGATCATATCACTTCACTGGCTTCCTGTCCATTTTTAGAATTTGGTTCAAGATTTTATTCATGATTTAAAGCTCTCAATAATCCCCCACCACCCACACACACCTATGTACCTCTCTTATTCACCTTTGCACACATCCCTAGATCTCTTAGATTTAGTGATAAACGTTTATTTCATGTTCCCTGTTGTTGTCTCAATTGCAGCTTTATGACTGTAGAACCAGCTTCCTGTGTCTATTACAAATGCTTGCCATTTTTAGATCTAGGTTAAAGGCCTACGTGTATTCTGTGACATTCCTCAGTTCATAACCTATTGACAATATCTGTGACTGTTGGTTGTTCTCTTATTTTGTATTTTGGGCATATTTTCTATGTGATTTTTAAAAATATATCTTAAGTGATTTTCTTTATATTAATTTGTAATTTTACAGTATTTTATTAACATTTATTGCTTTGTACAGCACTTTGGACAGATTTTATTCTGTGCTTATATAAATTGCACTTACAAATTTTTATCTACACTATGTTACTGTTATTTTATCTTATGATACATATTGTATCTTAATGAAAATAACAGCAAGTGATAAAGTGTGTTGGCTGTACCTTTGTCATGAGCTCTGTGACAATGTGAAGCCCTTTGTGAAGGATGACTCCCAACAACCGCACCAGATTTTTATGCTGCAGCTTCCTGGAAGAAGTGAATCCATGTTAAAACAATTCAGGTTTAGCAGCATAATGAGAAATACAAGTGCAAGCTTGTACGGATGCATTGCATTTAATAACACAATCACAATACATTTATTGTTCATTGATGTAACTGCTTGGAAATGGGTGGGTTTGGGGNNCAGTATTCTCAAAATTTGCAGCAACACTCAAAATGAAGAAAATTATCTTAGGACTCACGTCATAACTGTGGTCTCCTGCAGGAATGCCTGAGCTGTGACATCACATTTAATGGTCTTCACTGCCACCCTCTGGCCCATGTACTCTCCTGCATAAACAGCTGGGGGTTGACAATCAAAAACAGTGTTTACTCATCCTTAACAGGCTCAGACAGCAGCCGTTGCTGTTTCTGATGCTTTATAAAGACAAATGAAAACCAAAAACTCACCACCAAACTCCCCTTCGCCAATATTCTCTCCCAAAGTGAGCTTCGCAATGTCCAGCAGCCATCCATCTGAAAAGGACAGATACATAAATGACATTAACTTCCCACACATTTCTATTCACATATTTCCATTATCAATACTATAAATAATTCACATCCATGACTTGTCTCTACAAAGTAGCCCTCCTCTTTCCTTTGAAGGCACACAATCATGTTAAGCTTACTTTTAGACAGCTCCAACTCAGCTGACTTGGTTCCCTGTTTCTGTTTGGGTTTCAGGAGTGTTGTAGCAATAGAGCCTTTGTTCTTTGAATAGAACTGCAAAGATGGAAAGATTCAGTAAACACAATTAGTTCTTTATTAATTGCTTTTTACGTTATTTCCCACCACCCCCATCACCACCACCCCTTGTGTGATCATGTTTGCTTTATCTCTGAATTACTGAACCATTAAAAACTCATACTATTCATTTTTTCTAGCTCTAAACAGAACAACAAGCTCACTTAAATTCTGACTGAGACTATTTGAGCTGTGCGAATTTAAATTTTTTTTTAACAAGTCTTCTTAGTATTCAGGAAAGCTAAATATTGTCATAGCTGTGGGTTGAGGTACAAAAAGGTAAAGGGTAATCTTATAAATAACATTAGAAGACATCAAAAATTGCACTTCACAAAAAGCAGCACTGAATTTAACCACAATATTAAATTCAAAATCTTATTATACATATACTACTACATATAACACACTATATATATTTCTCAGATATATATATTTTAAAAAATCACATTTATTGTGACACATTTGTTCTGCTTGTTTTGTCTTGTCAGTGGTCCACACACACTGGACAAACAATCCAGCTCAAATATTTGGCTGTCCTTCCTCTGTTTCCCCGCAGGAGTAACTCAGCCGGTCTGACTCAGGCTTGGAGCCATCTGTAGCTCTTTGATAAGCTGCTGAACAAGAGCTGCCATCTCTAAACTGTGACTGCAACCTCACACAAAGACAGGACGAATACTGATAAACCATAAAAGGGCTGAATTTCATTATTGCATCCTCATTTCGACACATGAACTAAATATATTTTTCCACTGCTGTCACTGATGAGGTTTCAGGCTGTTGTATTCATGGCCAAACTATTTTAGCCTGCAGTCTGGGATCCTTTAACACAGGTAATGTCACACATGAGCCTTTGTCACAGGTTAGTATGGACAATCTTTGGTGATCCCTACATTTTTCGATGGCTAAGAAAACCGTATTGGTTTAGCTGCAATGAATTTTGGTAAACGCATTCTTGTCCCCCTTTGAGAGCAATCCTCTTTCTTGCCATCATTCCCATGAGCCTTAGTTTGTCTTCAAAGCTAATTAGCCACTACTAAACTAGGAGTGTACACAAAAACCTACTTAAACCTACTGAACATCAATACATTAATAGCACCACTTTTTTTGCTCAGGAGCAGGCTCTTTACTCTGAAAAGTAAAGGCCTGGGGTGATGAAATAATCCAGTTTTTCAGGAGAAAAAAAAAAAATCAGTAACTAAAAGCAAAGCCAGTCAGGTGACTTCCTTTCCCTTGGGGGCAAGGAGGATACAGTTGAATTGAATTTTGAGTTGGACTGTTATGCTGTCACTGAGGTCATTCCAAAAGGATAATACACTATTTGAACCTCGTAAGGCAATTTTAATTCTCCATGCACTTTGAGGGACTGGATCTGTACTTCCAGCTGCGCAACATTGTATTGCATAATGATAATTAAGTAATCTTGAATCTTCAAAATTGATGCTCTACATGGTGCAGAGAGTGCAAGTGGATCTGTTAGAAAGTAGAGTTCTTTAATAAACTACAATTAGCGAAGAGCAAATATATTTATAGCTCAGAATTACACAACTTAGTATGAATTGAAATGTGTCCTGTGAGCTCATTTTCTCCTACCTCTATCATATCAATGAGATTGTAGAAATACTGTATTTTGTCGATGGTCAACTTCTTGTCCTGATAAATCACCCTATAGTGAATGACCTCTCCAGAGACGCTAACACACAGGACATAGTCGCCAGGATGACGGATACTCTCTCGCACCAGGAACAGGCCATCCTCAGCCGGCTGTAGCTTAGACACCGCCTCAGGACCAGAGATCTTTCCATGGAACCAGCTGACGAAAGACAACGCATGCTGAGTCACATAAATATGTACGTCAAACTAATCTCTTTTTATGAACACAACATCAGATGTGACATTTTTAATCGCTCAACAGGCAGGAAGTGGATACATAAATTTATCAAATATTCAGCTGTTAACATCTGTGAAACAGGAACTCAGTGTGAATAATCCCAATGTGGTGTTTGTTTGCAAGTCTGATCACATGCCATGCCATGTGATCACTGTGTATCTCCTTATTTAGTTGCTGTTGTGGTCAGCCTTTAAAATTGAACTTGAGGTCACATGGTGCAGACTTGCAAACAAACATAGGGGAAAACACACTCACATGAGGCCACAATAATTTAATGTGAGAGACAAACAAGGGGACTTACGGCATGAGGCTGAGGCTGGGGTTGACTCGCAGAGCCTCTCTTTCACGCACACTGGTGGCATTAATAAATCCTTCTTCTCCTGTGGTGTTGTGTCTGGCCTTGTAATATCCCTTCTTCTAGAAAAGAGCAGAGTCTGCTTATATTAGTGTGAGTCTCTTATTGACTGCAAACAAAAACCCTCTATAGCTCTGCAACTTCTGCAAAATGTAACGATGAGTGAATGTACCGTGCTTGTGTCAACAATAGTGAGGATGTCTCCTTTGTGGTACAACAGTTCTCCAGGTTTGGGTTTCTTGTGATCCCCTTTGGCTACACATTGAGTACCAGCAGCCCAACTCATCTGAGGAGGTAAAGGAGAAAGGCATTGGTCCATGGCTGTGTGGATGCACAGAGCCATACTTTGATAAAACAATTATTGATCTTTATTTGCAAAAATATGCATGCATTCATATCTAACCAAACATTTCCCCCTCACTGTTTGTTGGTTTAGGAGTTGAACATGTTTTTATTCACAGTAAACTGATGCTTTTGGGGGGCTGTTAGTAATATGGGCATTAAAAAAAAAAAAAGGATTTGAAGAATTTTTTTCACCTTTATCTGCAGATTTATAGACAAGCAGGAGAACGACTAATGTAGAAAATAATTAGGAAATAAAGCTGTTATTACAAAAACAACTAGCTGCTGCCATTCATTCTGCATTACACTAACATAATACTTTTTTTATAAACCTTATTTAAATTGGCATAGCAATATAATGATAGCTTACTAATTAAGTTCTCACAGATTTGTTCTAATTTTTTGTCAAATATGAGCATCATTTTTGGTAACATTTCATGGTAATATAGATAAAAGATCAAGAGTTAATGTATTAATCAGTGTAAAACCTTTTCAAATATCAGGAACATACATGAATCAATAGCATATCACATGTGCCTTAATACATGAAAAATAGAGCCATTAATGCACTTATTTAATGGACTTATTTATGGCATCTTCAGAGTCAAGTCTGCAGCTCACAGGAAGAGCAACAATCTGAACGGAGACAAGATGGAAATATTTCTCGTTATTCTCTGAAACTTGACTCTGAGACTCTGGTCTATGCAGGTTAGCCTACTAGAACGCTCCATTTGCAGTATTATTCAAAGCATGGCATTGTCCAGAATCCTGACACGTACACGGAAATGTGAACACATTAACCCAGCATTGAAGTTTCTTCTCCGGCTCCCATTTTATTACAGAATTTCCTTTAAAATTCCATTAAGTTCATAAAGCTCTCAGGGGTTTGGTTCCCAAATGCATCTTTGACGTGCTGAGTGTCTACAAACCAGTCAGACCTCTTGAGTCATCAGGTGCAAAGCTTTTAACTTTTCCCACAATTAGATTCAAGTGTGCTGAAGGTGACTGTGGTCCTCTTCTTTGGAACAAGCTGCCTGCTGACTTGAGGTCAATTACACCTGTGTCTACATTCAGGTGTACAGTTAGACCTGTGTCTACACAGGCTGCCAGTTAACTGTGTTACCTTTAATTTCTCTGTAAAGTTTTATTTTTAGTGCCTTAAAACATTGTAGACCCACACAGTTTGTTTTTATCTTTTATGAAACACCCTGAGTTTACGTGTAAACAAATCAATTGACACTGAGGTTTAAATTTGCATTAAGCAATGAGATCCTGTAAATCCACGCTTGTCCCCTTTAGTTCATGAGGTTTTCCTTTAGTAATTAATACTTTCTCATGCCTTAAGTCATTACAAATCTAGTACCTTTACATTAACGTTACGATCTAAACGACTTCAGTAGCTGTGCAAATCTGCAGTTCGTACCTTTGCCATCAGCAGGTCTGTCTGGATAATTCTTTGAACACCTGGCCAAGAGAGAAAAAAATGTCTCTAAACAACCAGTTAACATAAAGCGCGACACTTTCCCTTTAATAAAACAAATATAAATGTAGCATAAATCAAAGCTGCTATCGGACAAGCCTGCTCCTGTCGCAGAAATTTTTAAAAAGCCATTATATGAACGCCCAGGCAGCTCGCTCAGTCTGCGTCCTCGTCGACATAAATGTTTCAATACCTGCGGCTCTTTCCGAAAATACCGACAGCCTCTCTCCTCGGGACAGCCGACAGAAAAACACCAATATGACGACGACGACTTCAAACCTTTTCAGCAAGTAGTGTTTTTGTGGCTCATATTTTGCCGAATTTCTTCATTGTTTGCCACTCGCCAGTAGCCGCTTCTCTTCATTATTCATACCTCGGAGGCTTGGAGCGCCCGCGGTGGTGCGCGCCGATGTCCGCATCAACCACTTCCTCAGTACTTAGGAAAGTGAGGCGACATGAGAAATGACGCCCATGTGTCGTTTATTACATCACGGTGTTTCTTCATAACACAGAAAAAAAAAACATTAACACTGGAGACTCAATGGTTTAAAAGTGTTTTGTTTTGGGTTTTTTGTTGTTTTTAATATCTCCCCCTCAACTTTAGGCAACACTACAAAGACATTCAAATAATTGGACAGAAAGATTCAAACTTCCTGTTTAAACAATACAAAACAGACTGCAGCATCCTTCAGAAATAAAATAAGCAATACTCATATATGATGATGCTCTTGGTAAATGAGGATAAAACTAAAAAAAATGTACATCAACTCTCAAACCAGAGTTGCTCAAATGTCTGCTCCTTGTCCTGTATCTGTGTGAAATTATGCTCATTAGGATTCTAACCAGACAAAACACAAACCATAAATGTTCCTCTAAATCAGTTTCTCATCTGTAATACACAACATGACGCAGGCACAAGGAGAAAGCCAAAGGACTATAGTGATTTAATCATTACAGTAAGTATTCAGTCTTATGTTCTCTTATTTCTAACCATACTCTGGAAGAAAAAAAGATTACTTGGTATATTTTTTAAATTATGGCTGCATACATTGTCACTTCTCAAGTGCTTCAAGCCCCTCAGCATGCTACTGAACTGTGGAAGAGAAGATTTCTCACTTCAGAGGCAGATAAAGTATCAACGGAAAACGTCATGTTTTGTGGGTGTTATTTTGCACTTATTTTGATGGTGAGAAAAGGGGGACTTTAAAGTGTTACCTTTAAGCAAAGTAAATATCACAGTAATGCATATATAGCTCCTAACAGTCACTCTTATCTGATCTCTCTCTCAGTTTCAAAGCCCCCTGACCACCTTTTTTTTCTTTTCTTTTAACTGTCTGAGAAATGTGTTTCGGCAGCAAATATTCTGCACCAGCATTAATTCAATAGTGGGATCGTAAAACTGAACTGGCCCAAAGAGCAACAGCGTTCAGCTTTTTCTTCACGGAGAAAAGCTGCAAATAAAGTTTTTAAGGTGCCGATGTTCAAACTGCACTGGAGGCTTTAACATCATAGAAAACAACACAACTGCACAAAATAGTGGTGGTTCCATCTACTGTGAATAAAAGGAGGGAAGGGGTGGTCAGTAGTTAGTGTGCTGATATTACTGAAATGGAATGATTCAATCAGTAATTATCATGTTTTTCCACAAAGCTGATTTACTCCGCACACTGAAATCAGGAATTGCTGTCAAACTTCAGTCCCTTACTGTCTTCCGAAGCTTTATTCCCTATAATTTAAGGGTAAACGTGTAACATGTAGAGTCAAAGTTATATTCGTATGTGTATAGCTGTGTGTTAAGATTGTTTTCAACATAAGAAAAGTTTAATGTTGTGACATTCTACCAGTCTCTAAACTAGCAAATGCCTCCACTCCGAAGGCAGATGTCAAGCACTCGCCGCTTCTTCCTTCTTGTCTTTTTTGCCCTCCCCCTCGCCTTCACCCGTCTCACTGACGTCCCGTCGACGTTTGCGGTTGCGAGCGCTGGCCTTGGATGCCGGCAGGGACTCCATGCCCAGAACCTTGTGGATCTGACGAAAAGCAAGCAACCGCAGAGCATGCTGGGACCAGAGAGAACACAAAAGAGAAAAAAAAGTGACGTTTCTTGAGGTTGTTAGTGACTATGCTGGATTCAGATGTACAATAAATGCTATGTGTTGGTACCTGTGCACTGGCAGTTATGTCCTCTCTAGCTTGAAGTGCCATGCTTTCCAAAGCATCTGTTGGCTCCTTCTCACAGGGGTCCATTAAACCTGGTCCATCTGTGTGAAGGGAGGAGGAAAAGAGTTGATCACCATTTTGTAGCAACTCAAAATTAGGCACAGTGGATAAAAAAAATAAAAAATAAAAAAAATAACACAACTAAACTCTTTCTTGAAATGAAAAGTTCTATACTTGGCATTCATCAACTGTTTGCCTTAACGTATGCATTTGTGTGACCTGGCAGCAGGATGCCGGTGGAGATGCACTCTAGGACTCTGCGCATGGCCTCCCCTGGGCTGAGTGGGCCTGTGGCACTGCTGATCACCTTCTCCACCAGCAGCTCCATCGCCTGGAGGAAGAAACACCGTGAAATGGAAGAAGACATCATATATTGTGTATGTAACGTTGTATATCATTTACCTGTCCATAAAACATCAGCTTCAGACATTTGCCATACTTAAACTATCACCTCACACTGATACAGTCTGATCGAGCTCTGATTGAGTTACAAATGCTTGCCAGTAGATTTTTTATAGCTTTCTCTCATAGATGGACCCAGCAGGGATAGAGGCACCAGACAAATGGAAGACAGAAAACCTCATCAATAGTCAGCTTTAAAAGGCAAAACACGTTAAACGAAGCCACTTACCCAACAGGGCATCTTCCCCCATGTGGGAACCCGCTGACATAAATCTCTCAACACCCGAATAATGATCACACAAGACTGCAGACCGTTGGCACGAGCCTTCAGAAATGATGAAAAGAAAGAAAGAAAGTGTATACAGTCATGTTCAAAAGGAAGTACAAGGTTGTATGTATCAGGGCATAATAAAAAAAACATCTGGTCTTTACGAGGCTTCTAAATTATTTAATAACAACCTGAGATGAACAACAACACAAAATACTGCACAGTGTCATTACTTATTTAACAAAAACTAAGAAGCAGTGTGTGGAAAACTAAAAGCTATGACTCAGAAGCTTGTAGAAACCCATTTAGCAGCAATGCCTGGAAGTAATGGCTGCTGTATGACTTTATCAGTCTCCCACTGTTATGAACTGTGGCCCACTCTTTTCTTAATACATTGCTTCAGTTCACTGAAGGCCATTGTAGCGGCTTGATTTTTTTTTCTTTTCAGCCATTCTGTTGTAGATTTGCTGCTGTGCTTGCAGGGTTCCAGCCAGAAATTTTACAGGCCAGCGTGATCATACCACTGGGGATGATGGGGGTGGTGGTTGGGTGTGGGTCACCTCTTGGTACCGACGACCGGTTGCTATTGCTAATGGCTGCGATCTGTTCTGCTAGCTAACTGCTGAAATTCTCAGCCTGGCTAGAACCGTGGCCTGGGATCATTGTCCTGTCGCATGACCCAGTTTTGGTCAACCTTTAGCTGTCAGACAGATGGCCTCACATTTGACTCTAGAATACTTTGATAAAGAGAGAAGTTTATGGCCCAGGTCCTGTGGCTGCAAGAAATCATCACCCCTCCACCATTGTGCTTGACATTTGTTATGAAGTGTTTGTCCTGATATGCTGTGCATATGTGGTGCTGTGCAGTACTGCCAAACTATGGTTTGTCCAAAAGACATTGTTTCAGAGATCTTGTCATTTGCTCAGATGCAACACTGCAAACCTAAGCCATGCTGCTGAGGGAAGAACTGTTCACCTGGAGAACATTCAGAAAGAAGAACTGTTCTCCTGACAACCATTCAAAACAAGCCAGTCTTTTTCTAATGGTACTGGTATGAACTTTAACATTTAACATGCTGAGTGAGGTCCATAGAGTCTCAGATGTAGCTACTGGGTTTTTTGCAGTTTCTCTGAGCACTACACAGTCTGGGAATTGTCTGGGACATCCACTCCTGGGAAGGTTGACAGCTTTCTTGAGCATTTTCCACTTGTGAATAATCTTTCTCACACTAGAATGACGGACTCCAAATTACTTGGAAGTATCCTTATATCCCTATGTAGATTGGACCACGATCAGCAAACTGCCTTAACCTTTTATTATGTCGTGACACGGAAAACCTCAGAATTGAAAGAGGGTGTACTTTGTTTTTCATCTATCTATACACAAACACACACTGATCAACAATAACATTATGACCACTGACATATGAAGTGAATATCACTGATCATCTCTTCATCGTGGGTGTGATCTAAAAAAACAACACTTAGGCTACGTTCACACTGCAGCCTGAAGTGACCCAAATCCGATTTTTTCGCCCTCATGCGACCTGTATCCGATCTTTTCATGCCAGTCTGAACA
>JASGAU010406609.1:0-11433 GCA_030220045.1 Australoheros facetus
ACTGTTTCTGCATCCCTCATAGGCAGCCTTACTAGTGCCTGAACAGCTGCCCAGAAACCAGGTATCCCCAGGTCCAATTCGGGAAAAATTCTGGTATCAAATGCCACGTCCACACAGTGCAGCCAGGAACGTTATCTTTCATCTCCACGGGAATCCATAACATAACCAGCCGGGTATGTAGCCGGGCCAGAGGAAAGAGAGTTCCCCTCCTCATGATGAGAATTTGATCATCAGTAGTGTTGAGAGAGCAGCTGACCAGATCCATAATTTAAATTCCAGTTCGGGGATGTGTAAAGGGACGCTCTAAGCAGCGAAGCAGCAAAAAGGAGGGGTAGATAGGGAAGGCTGGGGAGAAGAGAAAAATGCGTCCGTCTCCACCGAGAGAGAGAAAAAAAAAGTGTCTTTGATTGATTGGCAGCTAATTTTGTTGCTAAATGCTTGTGACCAGACAGCCACACAATGTTCGCTCTACATACAGATTTAAAAAAATATATATAAACAACACTTTTCAGCCTTTTGCTTTGATCTGCATGTAAGTTGAGTCGCGTTTGTTGCTTTTAACTTGCTCTAACTTGTCTGGACTGCTCAACCATCGGTGCAGGCTATTGTCATTATCATAAACCTGTGAAGCGAGACTTTTTGTGTGTAGTCAGTTAATGCGGAATGGGACCCGGAGTGAGAGGTTAAGAACGTCCAACAAGACGTCCAGGCGTACTTCAAGAAGTACGCCAAGCCAACGGCAACCAAGACTAGATGTCGAGAAACGACCTCCAGGCATCAGTCACTCAACGCTGAAATGTTTGCCGGGTAGTATTTTGGAGTACTACAGTGGTACATAATGTTTAAAAATATATCTGCCATACATAACTCCTTAAATAATCCAACTGTTGCTATTTTTCTAAATGTAAGTTCGATAAACCACGTTTTATGCTCAGTATTCTGATTTTTAACAGTTTTAAGCTCTTGAAACCCATCAGCTGCCGTAAAGCTTTATAGATGACAAAAGCAACAACTGCTGTCATGTTTAAGTGCGAGCAAAAAGCCAGTTTCTGATATTTAACGACAGATGAAAGTCAAGAAAATGGATTTTAAGGTTGAAGCACAGCAGCAATACAAACGAACACACGGAGGAAAGAGTGAAACGCATATTAGTGTGAAGTCTCCTTCTCTTTAATGACTCTGATCAAAACAAAGCAGTGAAGAAGAGTGCGACACAGACGAGCGTTTGATCACTGCGGGCAGCACCCTGCCACAATTCTCAGTGACGCACCATGTTTTTAAAGTCATACATTTTTTTGTTTAGTAAGACACTTATGTGCAGCTCCTGAGTGCATCTGTTGTCTAAAACAAGTGTTTTAGCTCCTTTCCCATTAAACGCACTGATTGGCTGCCCCCTTTGCAATAAGCAGCAGGTGGGTGGTTATATATTGGGTATATCCCACATCACTGACATAATACAGTCAGGAAGAGGAGGAGGGGGGGAAGCCTTGAAAATAAGAAAAAGCATAATACTGTAGGTCCACTTTTAAAAAGCCTGCACTAGAGCACGGAAATGTGACTGTAATGAGTCCTAATGCACCATTTTCTTTTATAAATAAAATCCGTGTTTGCTGGTATTTTTATTTATGTATGTTTAGACTTCTCCATCTTAAGTAGAGAAACAGATGTGTGGAATGCCAAAACCAACTAATTCTTAAGGTGTTGCATTATTTCACCTTGAACTCCCACTGACAAGCAAGCAAGAACAGAAACTGCCTCTGGGGATTAATTCAGCAGCACAATAAACTTAAAAAAGGGAAAAGAAAGTAGTGATGGTTCCTTCAGCAGGACAAACTCTTCACCTCTTACATATTAAAAGGCAGAAATCCCTGCCTGGTTTGGTCAGCGGTGGCTGCGATCCTGCCTTCACTGTGCATTCAGCAAGACAAGCAAAGACACACAAAAAAAAATGCATCAGCTTTAAACCAAATACAGCTTAGAGAGGGAAATATTAATAGAACTGCTCATTACTGTCCCCGAGAAACAGAATATGCAGGATTATCTGTGACTTCAGAGCGACTCACATAACCTCCCATAAGCCATAAGATAATAAATAAATCATAGCAGCAAGTGGAAGGAATATGCGAGACATCACAGGTAACAGGAATAAGCAGGCTGTCACGCTTCACGCATGATAATTGAAACTCCCACATCTGAGATTCTCAAAAGAAGGGCAAGGTTGTAACAGTTTCTGCTGGCTGGATATTCAAAATGCCATCAAAAAACATTTTTCCTTTCTTAACTTTCATTGAGAATGGCAGGTCATTCAAGGTCAGAAGTCTGACTTTGCATAGAAAGTACGGAAAGAAGCGAGTCGCTTGTGTCAAGGAGATGGCAAAGGGAGCAGCAGAAGTTCAGCTGTGAAAGCTAAAAACTTGGGATGAAAGATGCAGAGAAAATACTTGTTTCTTTTTTTTTTTTCCCTCTTTTCTTTAAATGCACAGGTAGGCAGGTAGACACGCTGGTGAAGGATAGAAACAGCAGGCGAGAGACTGAGCATTAAAAGAGCAAACTGAAAGCTGTATCACGTGTTATAACGTTGAGAGCCAACAGCGGTGTTAAGACAGATGGACAAAAGCACCGGTGGAGAATCTGCAGCAGTGCATAAACAGTGTCTCACCTTATGTTCTTTTTTTCCCCTTTTTTTCTCTCTCCGACGTCTTTGTCGTGTTTAGAAAAAATAAAGAATAAAAATGATACTCGCTGTCATTTAGCAGAAGCAGGCATGAAGACGGGCAGAAAGCAGAGGCAGATGGTTTGCAAATTAATGAGTGATTCGGGTGCAGATGACGGTAAAGTCAATTTAATCTTTAATCAGGGTTCAAATGTTAAAAACACAAAGCCACTGATGAATTGCTGAGCAGGCAATAAATGTATCTGACAGATAAATTGGACTCTTTTTTTTTGGCTGAATTGGCTCCTTTTCTTACGACTTCAGTTTGATTAATGTTCATGAGCAACTGTCACAGCTCGCTCTGCAAAGGCGAGAACTTTCTTGAATACTGAACAAGCAGATTGGTTAAAAAAAAAAAAAAAAGGCGCACCTGTGAACCGTCCTCAGGAGGTAATCAGAGTATGCACTGTGCAAATTTGAGCTGTCCCACATGAAATGTGAAAGAACTGTGTCAAGGTCTTTCCACCCTGAGAGGAGGTCAGAGTTGGCGATTTTAATGGTCTTGAAATCAAGCGTGGCCTTGGAAAATCCATTTTGAAGGGGTTTTAAAAAAAATTTTGTAAGCATTTTAAGCCCACATTGCAGCTTCTTTCACCTCCCATCCACCATTAATTCCTAGCAGTGCCACTGCAGTGTTAAGAGTCCAATTCAGAAAGTGGCAAAAATGCCTTAAAAAAGGTGTTTGACAACCACCGAAAAATAGCACAAGTATACAGGAAAAGTAGAAGGCTAGCCAGCCTACACGTTAGTCTATGTAAGTATAAAAACAAATGAAGAGTAACAGTTAGTCTTGGTACTCTTGGAAACTGGTGCGTGGAAAAGCTCATGAAGCAAACTGCACTGTACATCAAAAGCGTTTCAGGCGTTCATCCTTTGACTCTAAGAAGAAGCTGCTTTCAGCTGCTCCCTTAATCACAAGGGGTTGTCTCGGTCGGTAGCTCCATGTTTGATTTCACCGATTTTTACACTGGATCCCCTTAAAGATGCCACAGACAGTCATTCAGAGTTAGTGAGCTTACTGCTTTGTAACCCACTGTGCTGAAGTGTTGCGGTCACTCATGCTTCAAGTGGAAAAGGTTAGGTAGGGGGCTCTTAACCAAGATCACCAATCTTCATCTTCTGCATATCTTTTTAAATCATTTTAAAGCTTTGATGTTCAGATGCAGTATTTTTTATAGTATTTTTTAAATATCTTTGGCTCACATTCCATAATGTTTAAAACACTGTAGTCTGTAAAACCTCACATAGCACACACAGTCAAATCAGATCAAATGAGGTAATAAATGATCTTGTAAGGTTGTCACATTACTTTGTATATCTTAAAATAAAGTGGTCGCATCAGATGATGAAATGAGAACTGACCACCCTTAAAAAGGAACTGTCGCTGCATAAGTAGCAAAGGGTAATGCTAATGCAATTAAACCCACCAGTACACTCCCTTGATTCATGTAGCCCATCATTTTACATAAGACTGCTGAGGTTTTGTATGACTTTACCATGCAGCTAATTGCTATGTTTAATAGAAATATTGTAGTGATTTAATTAATCCATGCTGTTATTTCTCTCAGCACTATGATTGAGGCTTAATAATTGTTAAAAATGCCATGGTTGTCCAATTTACAACGATGGATTAGGTCTGTGAATGCAGCTGTTTTTAATCCTTACTGGTTATGTTTGACAGATGTCAGAGTGGTATGTACTCCACAAGCTGCAGGTAATGATAACTCATCTGACAACTGTTAATATTAATACTACACTATCGATCGCCTATTGTTGTGCAAGAGGCACGCCGCAATGCACCTACCTGTCTCATCTTGTAAACTGATTTCCCTCCAGGACATCCGCGGACACTCACACTCCATAAATTACCAGTTTGTCGAGCAGAAATCGGGCGGCTTTGATGCAAATACGCACGGGTTGTAAACGACGGCTACAAATTGCCCATCACATTGAATTTGAAGCCTATTCAGCTGTAGTGAATTTGATTTGCGAAGAGAGCAGGGCAGGGCCAATCACTGTCCTATTGAGCCACCCCCTTTTAAAGGAGTGGTAATGATTGCACTCAGTGGGAATCCACTAAGTACCCCTGCTACATGCTGTGTTATTCTGCTCCTAATGTGCACATACTTGAGCATTAAATGTACTCTCCTTGCACATGAAGTAGGTTTTATTGTGAGTTTTTTCTGTCAGTTGGAAACCAAATGTGACAAAAACCATGAAATGTTTGACTCGGGTGATTTTGTTCGGGTTGTTGACCCCTGTTTTTCTGTTTTTCTGCCAGGCTCCAGCTCCCATGGCTTTCCCCATGACCACACCGCAAGTGCCTGTGTATGGAATGGTGAGCATGCACATAGTAACATATTACCATGCATGTATGTGTGTTAGATGTCTTTTCATATCAACCATCAGTTCAGCTTTTGACTTTAGGATATACTTCATTTATCCCAAAAGTTAGGAATTTGCTAGCTCAGTAAATACTCACAAAGTTGTTGTCCAAGTACCTCACGTTCCCTATGATGATAGCTGGAGTCTGTGGTTTATATTCGTCCACTTAGCTCTAGTTCTGTAACCCTGTCCTCTCCTCCATAGTTGCTCCAGGATCACAGGGCTAGCTGAAAACTGTTAGCATGTTCAGCTCGTGAAGACTGTCCCATTGGACTAGTAGACTCGGCTGACTTGACTTGACGAGACTTGCAAAACAAAAATGAGCAATTTCACCTTCAGATCAAATGCAGTGAGCAAGAAAATTTGACTTCATTGGTTGATTAAAATCGTTTAAAAAATAATCCAAAAAACAGCAACAGGAGCTGCTGTAACAGGCTGCCACTCAGTATGAAGCCGGCAGAATGCACATTTGTTTCAACTTCTATGTTTTTGTTTTGTTTTTTGCCTTACTGGGTATAACAGTCTTCCTTGAACATTCATGTTTTTCTGGGTTTTTTTTTTTTTTTTTAATTTTGTAAACATCTCACCCTGTTTTACCTTGCTCCAGGTTCCTCCCCAGATGGGTCAGATGGGTGGGGTGCCTGTGATGGCTCCACAGCCAATGATGTACAACCAGCCTGTTCTCAGACCCACTAACCCCTTTGCACCCATCCCCGGAGCCCAGGTAACTGACATACATATTTAAGATCTTCACAGCTAATTATTTACTAACAGTGTAAAATCACTTGTGGGGATTGAAAATGTCCGACTCTAAGTCACCCCGACATTATTACTTTGTCCAGGCTGGTTATGTGATCAGTTTGCTTAACAGTGTTTTTGCAGGATTAGATCAGAAAGTTATGAATTGATTTGCATGAAATTTTTTTTCCAAACATGGAGCTCAGGCCAACTTAGAGAAGGTTAATTTTTGAGAAAGATCCAGATCATGATTCAGGACTGCGCTTATTATAATTACACCATCAGTTTAAACTGTAAATATCATGTTCAGGCAGCAGAGTGAAAGTGGGCAGTATATCCTTATTTTTTAACATTTTAAACTGATTTACAGGGGCAGTACAGGCGTGACCCCCTTAGAGTGCTTTTTAATATCAGTTTCCTTGTTTTCCACTGAGTTTTCCGTTCTGTCACTAGTTAACTAACATAAACTACACATGCGGTAAAAACTTTAACTTTAAATACTTATTTCTTAAATCCATGCACAGTGTTGAATCTGTGACAGATTTTTAGAGCAGGGCTCAATGTTGTAAATTAGCCTTTATACATGCAGTGTTTCATGTCCACCTTAACAGGGACAACGGAGCACAAACAGTGGACAGTTGCCACAAGTCTGTCGTGTTTATTTTGCTTGTGAAAAATGTGAAAAGGAGGTTTGTTCCTCCTCTAAACCCTTAAAGTGCCTTGTGCCAACTCCTGACACCTACACCTGTTATGTCTTGAGTCACCACAAAAAAAGAAAAAAAAAACAGGAATCAGCACAAAACCCCAAGATTGACCTCAAACAAAACCAACAGCACAGTCATAAATAATATTTTGCACATAGAAAGTCAGCTCAAAAGCAACAAATGCATAGAAGACAAAGTAAAAACAATCACCAGATCAACTTTGTTTTCATCTGAGTGTTTTTAAGCGAGCTGAGGGAAGTTACATTATTCAGCAGTTCAAAAGCAAAAGAAATACTGATATTTTTCGTAGAATAAATGTTGTTTTTCTGATCTATCCAGTTAATTGTCTCATGATCCCTCTTTATCTTGCCACTTTTCTCGTCCTCCTTTTATAGTTTGTGTAACTTCCCGTCGAGAAATTCTTTGCTGCCGTCTGAACACTGTCAAAGGGTTTCTCAGTGATCAAAACGGTTTTTCCTATCATATTCCCTTTTCTTTGTCTGATCAGATGCAGTTTATGTAATCCAGTCAGGAGGGGGAAGCAGAGTGCCAAAAGCGACATACAAACAGCATACAAAAACCACAAGAGGACGATGATCAGATGGACAGAAGGATGATTTGATCAAGCTAAAACGACAGACTGACACAAGATAACCGGGCTGACACCAAAACTCAAGTTGGAAAGGGGAAGAGAAGATAATGAAACGGAGGGACTGAGCGATGGAGGGGTGCGATGGGGAAGATGTCATCCTGGCCAGTTGTTGTCTGAAACTACTCCTTGTGCGTGTGCGTGTGTGTGTGCGCGTAGCTTCTCTGTTTATTGTCTGATTTGTGTTTTAAATCCTATCGATGGAGTGACGTATCAGGAGAGGGAATAAGGACGAGAGAGAAAGATGGGGAGAGGGGATTGAGGAAATCCTACCTCTGGTTTTCAGTCAGGCTAATGTATCTGACTGCTTTGAGAGTCTCTGCTGCAGAATTAGCTTTATTTCATACTGGTGCTATTTTGTCCTCTCTGGGTCACTGTTCGCCTGCAACGGCGACTTGGGAGCACTTACGAGAGGACAAGTGTTTGTTGTTTGTGTGCAGAGTAGTTGTTTCAGACAATACCTCTCCTATGGACCTCCTCTCCATCCCCACCCTTGCTCGCTGTCTGCGTCCACAACTGTCCGCTCAGCGAGAGCTTTAGTGGCAAATCCTCCCGAGTGTGTTTCCTGTAATTTTCCGCTCTGTTGGGATATATTTGTATTTTTCTGTCAGTTTTCTTCGCCAACTTTTCCTGAATGTTATCGGGGCTTGTACAGCAATTTGTTGAAGCATTTGTTAATACTAATTGAGCATTTTGTTGTTAAGGGTTTTAAGCTGAAGTCTTTGTTACTCATAATGCATTGTTTTTCTCCTCTTAAAGCTACAGATACACACGGAAAGATAGCAGTTAGCAGCCACAACATGCTAGCGCAATATAAAATCATCTTTAAGGCCTAGTCACACTAAAAAGTGGCACAGCAAAACTGAGCTAACAGCTAACATTTTGCTAGTCTTAAAATAACATTCTTGAAATTTAGTTTATTAAATTAAAGACATTGAAATTGGCTCTTTAATATAGCTAATACTGTGTCAGCAAGTTTGTTAGCTTGTGAGATAGCGACCTACCGTGTACTTTGTTAGCTAACAGGGAAAAACCACAAGAATCATCCCCTGAAAACTCAAATTGAATCTGTTAGCAAACTAAAAGGTTTATTCAAAATACATTCATAGTGTTTTGACTGAGAAACACAAATAAAACTGGACTGTATATGTAGCTAATAAGCTACAATAGAATAAGATCAGCACCATTACAAATTTTCCTTAAGCCACTAAGCACTGCTGTTTTTGAGTGAAAACTGTCATAACCAAATAAAAGAGAAATGACCTGTGTTCAGAGCATCAGATTATGGAAGCTTGTTTCCATAAAAGGCAGGGCTAAGTTGAAATTTGGGGTAATTTTCACAAAATTTCAAGTTGCTAAACAGACCCTGGTGGCAACAGTTTTCTATCAAAAACACAACAGTTGATTTGAAAAATTTAGCAGACATCTTAAGAGAGCATTTGCTAATTACTGCTGTTCTGCCAGAGAGGTTTGCTGTGTTAAATGTTGGTGTGACGAGACCTCCGACCACACGTCGTAGTTACCTTGATGGTCAGTTCAAGAAATGGGAGAAATGTGTATTTTTGTTTTCTGAGTGTTAATTAGCATTGTTAGCCTGTGGTTTGTCTATTTTACAGCAGCAGCTAGATCCATCTGTGTGTATCTGTTTTCTTGTCTACTTCACCAACCAGACTTTAAGGATTTGAGCTTTTTTCCATTCGGTACAACCTCTTCGCAGATCCACAGTATGTGCCAGTGATTGATGACAGCAACACAGAGTGAGTGAGTTAAATGTTAGTGAATCAAGTTGAATCCACTTTAAATTGCACTGATTCAAAGTGAGTGGCTGTAAGTGCGACACTGAACCCGTGGCATCACCCTTGCTCTGTGGTTCCAAGAATCTGTGGGGATCAAATTTGACTCTCTTTAGCTCAGCCAAAGCATCCATCCCCCATGAGTTTGACTATGGATGTATTTATGCATAATGACTTGTAGTGTGTTCACGTGTATCCTTACACATTTATGCATATGTATTTTCTTTTTTCATCGAGGGCTATTTCTGAGGGTCAAGTTTTAAGACAGACACGAAATGGGCTTCATTTTGTTTTTATAAAGTCAGATTTTGTTGCAAAATGCACATGCAAAAATTTTGCACTGAAGTGGCTATCCTGCCGTAGCAGAGCTGTTTTTTGATTTGTTTTTTTCTGGTATGAAAAAGTTGAGAGATTTGAAGGGTTTAGCAGTAGTTTAGGGTTTTACAGTATAATAGGTTTGTCAAATCTACCAGCCACTTTGGCAGGAAACTCGAGGTTACTCTCCTGCCATTCTAACAATGAACTTGAAGCTTTTTTTTTTTTTTAAAGTACCATCCCCTCTCTCAGTCCGGCATCTCCATCTCAGCCATCAGTGATTGTCCAGCATCGAACTCATCGTCCACTCTGCTGTGAAATCTCTAGACTCTTGCTTCAGCCTGTCTAGTCCAGTCAGTCTTTCTCTAGAATGCTTCTTTAGCCTGTTTGTCACTGTTTGGTATGTGTAGATATGTAAAAAAAAAAAAGAAAAAAAAATTGCTATAATAACCAGTTTCTGTCTAGATTGTCCACTCATCCCTGTTGCTGTTGGATAGATACTGCTTCTAGAAGCTTCTTGTTGCAGTCTTGTGTTAGCTTAGCCTCTCTTCAAAGTATTCCCCTGAAACCTGTGGGAAGACCTCCTGCACCAGGTCTTCCCACCCTGTCCTCTTCTCTGCCAGTGTCTAGAAACTGTAGCTCTATTATCTCTCTTGATGTCTGTCTTTTAACAGTAGATTAAACTTCTCAGCGGCTCTCAGGCTTTGTAGTACTCAAGCTTTTTCTTAACATTGCTGAAGTGTTTGGTAGGTGAGGTCCTCGTCTTTTTTTTTCCCTATCCATCCATCTCTGCCAGTCATGATGTCAGCAGCCTACAAAGTGTCTCCGATTGGACCTTGACGGCAAATCACATGTTGAATATCCAGGTGTTTTGTTACAAACGGGAGAGCAAAAAATGGTGCTTTTCTAGAACTAGTGAAGTATATAGTCCAAGAAGTGTTGGAAATGAACTTTAGCTGAATGGTAGTAGATTTCAGCTGTGACTGAAAAGTTTGACAGTCAACCAGCTGTTCAGGGGTACCTAAGAAAATTTTGGAAAGTAGCAAGTGAATCCACTAATCACTGGAACAGTTGATCAAGAGATTAGCTCTGTTTCCTGTTAGATTTTTATTATACCTCTGCAGTGATGCACCGCAACTACGCAGAGAAGGGATGTCATTTGTACCCAGTGGTTGAGCACACCTCAGATCTCAACAACGTAGTAACTGCCACAAGTGATCTTCGAGCAGAACGCAGGAAATGTCACAGCACTTTATCAGTGTTTTTTTTCCTGTCCAAATACGCCAATGAGTTCTTCAGCATTTCTGTCTTGGATTTAGTGGTTTGTTTGTGCTTGTTCACCGGGCTAAATCTGGTTTCCGAGATGTGACGTATTTGCCATTTCCGTTACATCTTAGTTTTAGAATTCGGAAGAACAAGTGTTTACTTTTGCCTTCTTGCAGGCTCGAGAAACATACGTTCAGCTTTTCTAAGGTTTCTCCCATCCAGTCTCATGTGTCTCTATCTTTGCAAACAGAAATCTGAGCGTGAACATGCAGAATCTTTAGGTCTTTGCTGCCAGAAGCTTTCTGTTTCCCCCCTTTGGTTGCATGCAGGGACACCATCTCTGTAGGAAAGCAAAAGTAGGATTAATCCAGATATCTTGGCTACACTCTAAGCCCAAGGAGAATGGCAGCTGGACCCAGAGATTCTTAAGTAATGGCTAAGTTTGGATATTGGCAGTTACTGATGTTCACTGTGTCCTAAACATGGACTATTTGGATCTTCTCCATCTTTAAACTCCCCTTCCTCCTCCTTCTCTGGGCCACCTTTGCTTTTGAGTCCCAGCTTTGAAAAGAAAAATATTTTCTTAATGGATGTGTCCATTTTGGCACCAACAATAAGATCTTTTTTTATATTCTAGGACAGATGTCTTACTGTCTCTAATCTTGTGTGATAAATTGACACTTCAAAAATAAAAGCTGCTTTTTTTTTGGCACTGATCCAGGATCAGGTCGTCACAGCCCTGGATGATAAAGTAATAAATCACACGAGGCCTAACTGCAGAGCTGATGATTGATAAAAAGTTTGTAATAGTCTCATTAGGCTTTGAAATGAAGATGGGTAAAATGAGAGCCAAGATGTAGAGGTGAAATC
>JASGAU010406610.1:5048-34556 GCA_030220045.1 Australoheros facetus
GTGTGATGTGGAATATGAGTCTGTAAGAAATCTTATCTATCTATAATTAGGCAAAAACATAAAATCAGCATTAAAAGGATGGAATTTCAGTCTGCTACAGTATAGAATAACCAGTATAGTATAATCCTACACATTGCTGTGGTCCTGGGCCGGTGTTTGGTGCTCTTTTTGTGGAGTTCTGTTTTGTATTCTGTTTTTGGTTATAGTTATTATCGTTATTTATGGTTATTCTGATTTCACTGTGTTCTGGTCTTCCTGTGTCTGTGTTTCTCTTTGTGTCTCGATCTCTGTTTAGTTCCCTCTGTGTGCCAGTCCTCCATGGTGTTAAGTCTGTCTGTACCATGTTGGGTTACTTCCTGTTTTATCTCGTGTCCCGTGTTCACTATACTTTGTGTTTGGTTTTGCTTCCTCTTATTAGTTTCATTTGTTTCATCGGTGGTTCCGGCTGTTTCCACTTACCCTGATTACTTAGTGTTTGTATATGTAAGCCCTCAGTTTTTATCTGTTCTTTGTTGCTTCATCGTCATCATTTACCGTTGTTTGTTTCACCTTATCTCTTAGTTTCACTTAGACCTGGCACCCGTCCAGTCCCAGTTAGCGTTTGTATTTTTCCTTGTCACAAGCTTTAAATAAACTATGTTCAAGTTCACTCGGAGCCTGTCGAGTCCTGCATACTGAGTCCAATCCCAGCTACCACGCAGCACCTCATGACATACAATAGTTTGTAGAGTGATTTTGCTCATTTTTACTAGTTTTTATTTTTTGTTTAATGCTTAGTTTTAGTTTCTCACTGTGGGTGACAGTGGCGCAGTGGGTAGGTGCTCAGGGAAGTCCCCCTCCGACCACATGCTGTTGTTGTGTCCTTGGGCAAGACACTTAACCCACATTGCCTAAGTGTGAATGTGGTTGTTGGAGTGGCCGTAGGCGTGAATTGGCAACCACGCTTCTGTCAGACTGCCCCAGGGCAGCTGTGGCTACATTAATAGCTTACCACCAACAAGTATGATTGAGGTGCGAATGAATAATGCATGGAATTGTAAAGCCTCTGTGAGTACCATGAAAAGCATTATATAAGTCTAATACATTATTATTATTATATTTTATTTGTCAGATGCAAGATTCAAGGTGCAAGAGTAACTATTGTGTAATAAGACCTCGAGAAATTAAACCATTAAAAAATTATATCCAACAACCAACTGAAGGAATCAAAGCTCAAATACAGCTTTGTGAGATTGTTTGTGTTTGTATTTTGTGTGGGTCACACAGTGGTGTGGATATGCCAGTCTCAAACCCATTTATCAGTGTATCCTCCCGCTTGTGGTGTTCCTGTGTATTGCAGTATTTCTGAATCGCTAAAATGCTAAACCCCATTCCCCAAACCAAATCCAAAGAGGCCTAAATGAATTTTTTAATTATACACTCTTGGAGAGGCTCATCCTGCACCACCTTCGTCCTCTGGTGAGCTCAGCACTGGATCCACTGCAGTTTGCCTACCAGCCCGGCATCGGGGTGGTCTACCTGCTGCACAGATCCCTCTCACCTAGAGCAGGCGGGGAACACTGTGAGGGTCATGTTCTTTGACTTCTCCAGTGCTTTCAACACCATCCAGCCTGCACTGCTGAGAGGGAAGCTGGAGGGAGCTGATGCACAGGCAGATGACTGCATGGACTGTTGACTACCTCACCAACAGACTACAGTATGTGAGGTGCCATGACTGTGTGTCTGATGTGGTAGTCTGCAACACAGGGGCACCACAGGGTATGGTCCTCTCACCCTTTCTGTTCAGTCTGTACACCTCAGACTTCAGGTACAACTCAGTCCACTGCCACCTACAGAAGTTCTCAGATGATACGGCCATCATCGGATGCATGTTAGATGGGAATGATGAGGAATACGGGGGGGGACCTCGCCAAAGGAGGTCGAGTGCTGGGATGTCCTCTGGAGTCTGTGATGGTGGTGGGTGAGAGGAGGATGTTAGCAAAGCTGACATCCATCATGAACAACCCCCATTACCCTCTGCATGAGACCGTGGGTGAGCTGAGCAGCTCCTTCAGTCAGAGACTGAAACATCCTCGCTGCAGGAAGGAGCGCTTTCACAGCTCCTTCATCCCAACAGCAGTTAGACTGTACAACACATCATGATGTCATCAGTCACTTGGAAACTTTACTCCACAGCCATCACTTTATGCACACAGTACATGTACATTTTATTTATTACTCTCACCCACATAATGCATACTGTGTATGCTATACTTTACCAGCTACATATGTATATAGTGTTTTAATGTATTTGTGTGTATACGTATATGTGTATTGATATATATTTTATGTATATAGTGTTTTCTATTCTATTTTATTTCATTTGTTTGCTTATCTTGCCTTGCCTTATCAAACCGCAAACAGAGTTCAGGCACTTAGACACACCTGATGCAACTCAGTCACTCTTTTTTGTGCAAACACATTCTCAGTCGCTAAACACACTTCACACGTGTGTTGCTGAACCTTAAACACTGGCAGCAGAATGTAAACACAACTCCGACACATCTGTTACACCCAGCAACTCACAAGTACACACACATTTGTCTAATGATGTGACGAGACCAACTGAGCAGGATAAAAATGTGAGTGGTTCACAAACAACCAGCGCTGCACGAATGTTTCATCCACCTTACAGCCCCTTCTTCAGTCCAGTAGAGGGGTTTTTCTCTGCGTGGAGGTGGAAGGTGTTTGACCACTAGCCCTGCACCAGGGAGAATATATTGGAGGCAATGGAACATGCATGTGATGACGTTACTGTAGAGTCCTGTCAAGGCTGGATTCGGCACACAAGGGGGGGTTTTCCCCCATTGCATGTGATGTGGATGAGGTCCTCTGGCTGGACCTCGCACACAGACATGATGGTGCAGACTGAATCAGTGATGTGCTTTCTGTTGTATGGTATTTTTTTATTTACGTATTGTTTGTTTATCTACATTCAGCACTATCATGTCACTCCGACTATGGCAGAGTTTCACTGTATACGCTTGGAATAAACATTTTCTGTTGCCTACGTGCCCTGGATGCTGTCATTTTTAATATATTTATTACTTGATGTGTGTGTGTGATCTGCCCACAGTGTTTCGTTTTGCACACAGGCAACTGATTTTTGCAGTGATGGCTTGATTTTTTTTTTTTTTACATTCATTTACATCACTTGTCACATGGTACATCACTGTATTATTGTATAATTGTATATTGTATATTATCATAGTTTCAACTCATTCAGCATATCTTGTATGTACATGCACACAATAAATACATCCATCTCATATTGAGATTTAAATTGTAAATTAATCCATGTATAGCACTTTTATCATTTTATATTTCAACTGTATATTATGCCCATAATAATTCTATCTGTATATTTTGTCTGTAATACCTCTAATGTATTCACATTAATATACTCACATATATATTCACTATATTCCACTAGTGTTTAACTACTGTTTATTGCACTACTGGTTAGATGCTAAACTACATTTTGTTGCCTTGTACTGTCTGTACATGTGTAATGACAATAAAGTTGAATCTAATCTAATCTAATTTTGACAGGAAACATCCAGAGCCTTCAGGAACTCAGGGTGAATCTTGTCCACCCTGGTGGCCCTGCCATCAAGGAGTAGTTTAACCACCTCAGTGATCATCCACAAGGCTTTTTCCATGGCCTCATAGAACTCCTCCCACACCAGCGTTTTTGCTTCAGCCACTACCCGAGCCGCGTTCTGCTTGGCCTGCCGGTATCCATCAGCTGCCTTTGGACTCCCACAGGCTAACCAAGCCCAATAGGAATCCTTCTTCAGTTTTTTGGCTCGCTTCACCTCCAGTGACAGCAATCTGGTTTGGGTATTACCACCAGGACAGGCACCAACCACCTTGCAGCTACAGCTCTGAGGAACAGCCTCAACAATGGAGGTGCAGAACACGGTCCATTCGGACTCAGTGTCTTCAGCCTACCACTTCGTGGCTGAATTACTGTCATTGCACTGAAGAGGAACACACACATCCTAAAAAGTTCAAAAGGGTGCAGGAACAAAAGCGAAAACTGAACAAAAAGAAAGTCCGCACACCGGAAAAGCTCCTGGAAGAAAATTTAATATTAAAGCCTCGAGAAAGTGACGTTTCGGGCACAACTGCTGAAGTTGTAGTTGTTGTTGCACCTCAGTTGTGCCTCAAACTTTGGACAGTTTTAGAAAGGGCTTAAAGACTTTTCTTTTTATAAGAGCTTTTAATCTTTGTGCATAATTCTTAGTTATTTTATCTACACCCTGGTGTATTTTAATTTTACACCATGGTCTTTTATTTAGTGTGTTTTATACTTTTACTGTGTGTTATAATGTTTTTTGTTTTGTAGCACTTTGAGGTTTTTTTAAATGTAAAGTGCGTTATAAATTAAAGGTATTATTATTATTATTATTATTATTATTATTAATGTAGTCTGAAGAAGGGCAGTTGTGCCCAAAAATAGTAGATTATTACTAAAGTCATCCAAATCACCATTTAATGTCTTGAGTGTTTCATTCTGTCCATTCTGTTATGTAATATTGTTACCATAGTTACCAGATTGTTACCAGTGTTCCATCATGCTCCTTTGTGATGTCGCCAGAATTCAAATTGGTAACATCATCTGTGTGTCTGCAAACAAAGGGACATCACATCTGACTCCTGACAGTGACCAGAACGGATCTGTACTTGCTTTTTCTGCAAAAATGCCGCTCTCTTCAGTTTGGAACGGGATTTCCAGGAGTGTGAGAAATGCCATCAGATCAACCTTGGGAATTGATCAAGGTTTATCCAGAGCGGACCACACCAGATATAAGCCATTCAACATTCCTCCAGCAAATTATCATGCAACCAGAGTGGAGTTAAACTTCACAGATAGCAGGTTTGCAAAATTGAGGAATCTTCATGAGGTCAGAGGTTTGGAGCAACTCACTGAATGTCAGACCAGGGCAGAAGAGCCCATCTCTGTGATTCACAGAAAAGAGTTTCCTCCAATAAAATATCATCCATCTCAAGCTGAGGTAGATGATATCGCCAGAAGATTCTCTACACTGAAGTATCCTCCTGAGGTCAGCGGTTTGGAGTAACTCAGATTTTATCTACAGTTTATTCTGGAGCGAGAGCTGTTGTTCTGTCAGTGGGCTGAGGAACAATTTTTTCATGAGGACATTGATCAACTGCAGGACTGCAGTAATACAAACTCTTTGCATAGTTAGGGAAAGAACTGCAGCTGTCATACAACGATGGATGAATCCAGAAAACCTCAGAACAGCTTCATTTTTTATGCATTCCCTGCATGCCAAATAGATTCAGTCTATTCTGCAATGCAAGAACATTTCCTCAGACCTCTGTCTTTACCCTATTGGCATGGGTACATTATTCAGATTCAAACTCAAATATGAATGATACAAAGAACTACGAATGACAGAAGATCCATTTCAATTAATTGGCATTCTAAATTTTAAGATGTAATTTGTGTAGAAGCAAAACAGCAACTGCCCCAAGTGCACGAACCCAACCGGTCGCGACAGATGGCTGCCCCTCCCTGAGCCTGGTTCTGTCGGAGGTTTCTTCCTGTCAAAGGGGAGTTTTTCCTTCCCACTGTCGCCAAGAGCTTGCTCATAGGGGATCATTGGATTGTTGGGCTCCTCTATAATACTGTTGGGACTCCACAGTATTATAGAGGCTTGAGGCAATTGCTGGTTTAAATTGAAGTTACATAAATAAACTTTAAATGTAACATCTGTAAAAAAAAAAAAAAATGAATTAATTGATTTAAAAACAAAAGAACATTATTGTTGTCTCATTCCTTCTAGAGATCGCTCACATGTACTGAAATCTAGGAAAATGATCAATTGATTAATATGCACATATTTATGGTGCAGATGAACAAATGAAAGTGTACTGGGAACAGGAAGAGAAAAAACCCACCAAATATTTTTGCCATGAGCGCTGCTTCTTCAGGATGGGAACAAAAATGAAAATGAAAAATGAAAATGAAAATACCTGAGAAATGATCTAAATATAATATTTTGTGCTTAGCTTGTCTCCTGCTTATTGAACCCTTTCGGCAAAACTGAACCATAAATTTAAACACAGAGGGGAAAAAAGCACAAAGAGCACAAAATAAACCTCATTCTGTGCTTCAAACTCAGTCTGTGCATTTTAAAATTTAAATTTAATTTAAATTAAAATTTAATTAAAATTTAATTTAAATTTAATTTTAAAAGCTGAGTCTGAATTCCCAATTTAACAGCTGAATGTTGTTAAACACCCCTCTGCGCGCACGTGCGCACACACACACACACACACACACACACACACACACACACTCTGTGCCCTACTGTCTGACTGGAGTCCCTGTCATGAAAGGAGCTATCAAACCAGCCTCCAACAATATATGTGTGTGTATATGTATATACATGTAACGTAGTCAAAAAGGTTCAGGTTAAAGCCTACCAAATGGGACAATAGTGCCACCTACTGTCTGAAATGTCACGGCACTGACTGACAATGGCAAAGGATTATGGGTACCTCTCAGAGTAACGGAGGATTTACATAAAAGTAGTGCTGTGGACATTATATTACACACACACACACACACACACACACACACATATATATATATATATATATATGATGAGAAAATGACTGATCACAATTGGGTCATGAAAACATGAGAAATGTTTTAAGCTCTTATTTTAAAGAAGAATTTTTTTTTTTTTAAGTAATATAAAATAAAGCCAAACGCTTCACCAGCTTCTAGCTTTGTTTGGCCTTGTGTGAAACAAACGTGATGACATGAACTCCCAGAAAGATTAAAAGTCAACCAAACACATCTAAATTTTCCCCCCCAATGCTGTCAAAAAACAAAGCTGACTGAGCCCGAAGACAGCTGTGTGGTTATCACAATAAACACAACCGTGCGTTGTTGCGTGCGTTTGTTGAAGCCCTCCTCTGTTCTCTACAGTCACAGTTTGCCGTCTTTAACAGTCTCCTTGTTCCGCCAAAATATGTGTTAATCATAATTATTGATAGGTGTGATCAGTAGCAGGACATTTTGTCAACCTGAAAAGGAAAAAAAATGACAGGAAGATATTTCTAACTGTCCATTAAAAATAAGAAATCTTTTGTTGATTTTGTTATATAAATTTACATTTGAGAAGTGGATATTTGCATTGTTTAATAATAAAATAATATAATATAATTTCAAATTTTCAATAATGCAGAAGCATATTTGCTCCAATAATCACAGAAACCTAATAAAATATTCCTAAAGGAACAAAATCAGAGAAAATAAAAATATTATCGACTGCAACCTTTAATCAGGAGGAGGAAATGGCTTTGATTTTCAATACTCGTTTTTGATTGGTCGCATTGTTAAGGCACATGAATTGATTGACAAGCCATTCCACCAATCAGATTTGAGATACGGAAGCGTCTTTTCCGTTCTCGCCAATCACGGCCTGGAAGCTGTCCCGAAAGTAAAACCGGGGCGAGTCCCCGCCGCCTCGCCCAGGCTGCAGCGGGGCTGATGCAAAGTTACCCGGTCAGCGTAGAGCACCGGCTGCTACCTTTCCGTCTTAAACTCAGCATTCTTTAAAGACAAAACCAGCGACTTTCCGCGGGCTGCTGCTGCTACTGTACCAGAGCCGACATGGCGACGGAGATAGCGAAAGGTGTGGAACAAGTCTCAGTGGGTAAGGAAGGAGAGAGAGCTCGGTCGTGGCCAGCTAGCTGGGCAGCTAGCTCCCGCAGACATGTGTGCCTTTAATATTGCATCAGTTGCAGCGATGTTAGCAGTTAGCCTGCTGTGTAACGCTGGTTTCGGATTCTGTTAGGTCTCCGTGATGATGTTATCTAAAACCCAGCACGATTACACACTCATCGGCCCTTCTTACAGCTGCAGAATGAATGAAAGTCATTCATAGAAACGAAAATGTTTGCGGAGATGTGCTAACATTTAGCCATGAGAGCTGTCAGCTCGCAAAGGAGACGCAGAGAAGAAGCAAAGCGGGCTGCGGCACACCTCGGTTTGATCATTTCACCGTTTTCCATTAAATAGATCGAAAAATAAATAGATCACTAACTGAGCTGTAGCTGTATTTAAGTCTGTTTTGATCGAGTGAAAAACTGAAGGTACTTTCGGTTTCATCTCCGCTTGCCACAAATATTAACACATATATGGTGAAAGTATACAGCAGGTTTTTACACAGAACAGGTAAATTCAGTGTACCGAGAAAAAGCGTATTAATCTTTGCTGTGCTTCTGAGAGCTGACTGCTTTACAAGGCACAGGTATTAAAATATGATGCAATCTTGCAGGTTACATTGCCCGAGGGTATATAACACTGTGTAACCTACAGCAAGTCATCAGGAATAATTCCAATACAGTTTTTATATATAGCCAGGCAACTCATTGGCTTTATAAGGGAACCCCCCAACAATCAGGTGATAACCTGTGAGGAAGTACCTCCCTTTGAAGGAAAGAGCCCTCCAGCAGGCTCGGCTGGTTCTCATCGTTAGCATGAATGTCATAATGTCATTGTAATTTGGGGCTTTTAGTGATTTCTTGTAACAGTTCAGGGTGGAATGATTTTTTTTAGATAAGAACTGGGTGCACAAGTTTGAATTTATTTTGGATTTTCTCTAAATCCACAGAGGGTCAAAAGTGTTCATACAGGCTCATTTATAAACACACCCCAACTCATATTTGGTTAAGTCACAGTTAGCAAGTTACACCTCAACCACATGTTTTTGGCAGCCATCAACAGGCTTCTGGTGTAAATCTGGCTGAATATCTGACTGCTCTTCTTGGCAGGATTGATAGAGTTCATTTAAATGAGGGGGTTAGGGTTAAATTGAGGCCTGACCTTAAAAGTTGAGAGGGTCTCTGCCAGGCCACCAGGAAACTCTCCTGTGGAGGAGCCAGATGGTGAAGGCTCTGCCTGCCATTCTGCTTTTGGAAACTCTAGGAAGCAGAAATAAGCCTTCAGCCTGAAAGTGAAGTTCTCCACTGGGATGATATAGTACTTTAACAGGGAGCTAATTTAGGAGCCATATGACCTGGCTTTCTAGTGCCTTTTAGTACAGATGTGTAATGTTTGGAAATATTCTAAATGTGTCTCAGAGGAGGAGGAGGAGGCTCTGCCTGAAGACAAGAGTCAAACAAAGGTGTGAGTGCTAGTAAACTTCAGAGATGACACATACTAAGAACCTGTTTAGCTGACTGTGCAGGTGTTTCTCAGGTGAGCTGTACGTGTCAGACAAATGTGGCAGCGACCAGGATGGAGACGGCACGGAGCAGAAACCCTTCAAAACTCCTCTCAAGGTAACTTATGTGTTTACTTCAGGTGCGTGTTGGTAAAACTGCTTCATGGTACACAGATTAGGGGTAGTATTGATATTTGCTGCAGTGGCAGCAGGTCAGCTCCTCATCATGTCTCCTGATCCAATCCTCACAGGCTCTGTTGTTTGCTGGAAAGGAGCCGTTCCCGACCATCTACGTAGAGTCTCAGAAGGAGGGAGAGGTTGGTTATTTTAACATGGATAGAAGTCCTGTTTTTACTATTTTAAATCAATGTTTGTAAGTTTTATGACAGCTGCAGCGCCTACAAACTGTTATTAAACAGTGATTGAGGGTATTTTCCTCCTCGTCTTCCTCAGCGCTGGGCGGTAATCTCAAAGACGCAGATGAAGAATGCAAAGAAGGCTTTTAACCGCGAGCAGATGAAAAACGATGCCAAAGAAAAGAAGGAGGTTTGTCATAAAAACGCATCCTGGAGGGAGTTTTTATCTGCTTTGTGCTTTTCTCCTCATTGTGTCTCCGTCGTTTTTGTCGCGCAGGCCGAGGACAACGAGAGGAGAGAGAAGAACCTGGAAGAAGCCAAGAAGATCGTCATCGTGAACGACCCCAGCCTGCCCGAGCCCGAAACGGTCCGTCTCCCTCATTTCACCTTTATTATGTTAAAAGTTTGGTGTAGAGTCAGACTGAATGGGAACACAGAAATTAGCGCATCCATT
The DNA here is from genome assembly GCA_030220045.1 of Australoheros facetus. Taxonomy (NCBI): domain Eukaryota; kingdom Metazoa; phylum Chordata; class Actinopteri; order Cichliformes; family Cichlidae; genus Australoheros; species Australoheros facetus. The sequence continues at coordinate 15,110 of JASGAU010406610.1, forward strand.
TGTTTACAAGTCACAGAACTACAATAACCACATTAATGCAGAATACAGTGCTGAGTGTAGCACCGACCTCTGGTAGATACTAGAGTAGCTTTCATGATTCACAGCTCAAAGTAATTTTGTTCTACTCAGCTGGTTTCTGTAATGAGCTTTTTTAGTTCCTCCTCCTTCAGGGCCCACCCCCTGTTTAAGCTATCTCTCTTCTGATTGGCTGCTCTTCTACACCAAAGTTTAAACAGTGAGTAGGTGGAGTGTCTGAGATGATATTGGGGAGATCAGGGTTGGATGATCTGATCAGCCTGTCCCAGCCCTCTCATTTAAATCATACAAACTTAAGGGCTTAAGATTCTCAGGCACTGAGCTGGAATAAGGATGTGAGGATGGTTTTTGTGTGTTTATAGTTTAAAAATGCGTAACTGTAACTGGAGGAGCCGGAAGCAAGATGGAAGAGGACCAGAAAGCCAAACCTGAGCCACTGAGTCAATCATTATGCTTTATTTTGTGTTTAATTTTAAATAAAAAGACATTTTCATCTTAAAATGATGCAGAAAAATCTCCATAACACTGGAAATAAAGTGTCTGATGCTGAAAATGTCCCGGGTCAGGACCATGAGTCTGTTTGGTGATCTAAAGAGGAATGTTGCCTCCGTGTTTCCAGGTTAAAATCCATCGTCTCAAAGAAAAGAGAGGCCAGAGGGTCAGAGTGTTTGGATGGGTTCATCGCCTCAGGAGGCAGGGTGAGGAACACATCAAAATAATAAAACACTCAATCCATCCATTATTGTTTCATATTTCAATTTAAGATTCAAGATAAAGCATTAAAATGTTACTTTGACTCATCACATGTTTTTTTTTTAATTTTTTTATCTCCTCCAGGGAAGAACCTGATGTTCATTGTGCTGAGAGATGGAACCGGTTTCCTGCAGTGTGTCCTCTCTGATCAGCTGGTAAAGCTTCATAAAGCCTCATTTTTATACTCGTTACACTGTTAGCTACATGTTACCGTTCAGTCGTGGCCAAAAAGGTTTCACAGGCTTCGCTGCTTCTGTCTTTATTCACAGCGTTTCTTCGTTATCGTGCAGAGTGATCAGAAGCATATTCACAAAGAGCTCAATGGGGCTAAAAAGTTTAATTCAACTCAGCTGAACTCACACCGACATTTGTGGTGAATTTTAAAAGCAGACTCACCACTTCCTGTGTTAGCAGTGGTTGAGGCTCAAAGATCATCGCAGTAACATTGTGGATTTAGGGGGTCTGACTCTGATCAGCCTGGAGCCCCGATAGGACAGGAAGTAAACCACAGAGAACTGCAGAACATGTGAAGAAGAAGAGCCGACACTCTAAATAAATACTGATCTTTGCATCAATTTGATGTATTTGCCAATAAAAATCTTTGAAACTAATGAAGTGCATATATACATATAAAAAAATTAAAAAGTCGTGTGCCATGACTGTAGTTCCAGGTCAGATGTGTATTTTTCTTATCAGGCTTAAGCAGGTTGAGATTTAATTTGAAGTCGGCTCTTTCAAAAGAAGCTGAAGTGTTCCTGACTCTTCTTTCCTTTAGTGTCAGTGCTACAACGGCCTGGTGTTATCTACAGAGAGCACGGTGGCTGTTTACGGGATCGTCACCGCCGTTCCTGAGGGAAAACAGGTAAACATACCTGCTGCAAGAAACCTGCTCTACCTGTGCACCCCCCCTTTTTCCAGTGTCACATGTGAAAATGAAATGCTGCATCCTTGATGAACCTCCACAGGCATTATTAGCAGGATAGATCCTCTACAGATGTTTAGAGAGTTCTCCTCGTCTTCTTTTCTCAGGCGCCCGGAGGCCACGAGCTGCACGGCGACTTCTGGGAGCTGATTGGCTTAGCTCCGGCGGGCGGCGCCGACAACCTTCTGAACGAGGAGTCGGACGTGGACGTCCAGCTGAACAACCGGCACATGCTGATCAGAGGAGAGAACGTCTCCAAGATCCTCCGAGTCCGATCCACAGTCACGCAGTGCTTCAGGGACCACTTCTTCAGCCGTGAATACTACGAGGTGAAGCGCGCCGGTTTAACGTGGACCTCACTTTGAGTCAGTGAAGCCTCGTGCCTCTCTCAGGTTGGCAGTGGTGTTGCAGATCAGAGATCAGATCCGCTGCAGTTGAAGTGAAAAATGTTCTGAGTCGAGTCCAGTTGATCGAGCAGCTGCTGAAAGGCTTTTTTTTTGTCTTCTTAAAGCAGCTTCTTGGGTTCAGGCGGCTACATTTTCCTGCCTGTGGTCTAAGTTTGTAGCTTTTAGCTGATTGTCTTATCTGGGATCTGTTGAACTAGTGAACAGAAGGATTTGTCCTCTATCAGTTATGAGCCTGCTGCTAAATCAGCCAAATACATTCAAATCCCTGCTTCAGTTTGCTCGCCTTGATTACAGATATTTTAGTTTTAAAAGTGTAGTTTAATAGTAAAAGGAGAGTCTCAGTGGCTTTCTCAGAAGTACAACAGCTTATACTCCTACTGTTTTTAATAAAATCAGTAATAAGTACAAACTGTTGTTTTATGTTATGCTGCTCTGTTACTTCCTCTGTGATAACAGCTGTACAAACTGGAAACCAACACAACAGTTTCAGACTTTTATTTTGAAGAAGCAGCAGCAGCAGGAAGTGTGAGGATTGTTTCCCTTCACGAAAGTGAGGAGATGGCTGATCCGACAGGAGACCTCGGGATCGTTGGCTCTGCTGTAACCGCTGTTTGTCTTTCCCCACGTAGATCACTCCTCCGACTCTGGTGCAGACTCAGGTGGAGGGCGGCTCCACGCTCTTTAACCTCAACTACTTTGGTGAGCAGGCGTACCTGACGCAGTCCTCGCAGCTCTACCTGGAGACCTGCATACCCGCCCTGGGCGACACCTTCTGCATCGCCCAGTCGTATCGGGCCGAGCAGTCTCGCACCCGCCGGCATCTTTCCGAGTGAGTCGGCACATTAACACTGAGGAAAAACGTGTGAATGAATCCAGTTTTCTGAGTCCTGATTTGGTCCACTCTGTTTAAGGTTTACTTGTGCAGTAAGTAGAGTCTTTTCCCTCCGTGTGCAGATACACTCACATCGAGGCCGAGTGTCCCTTCATTACGTTCGAGGACCTGCTGAACAGACTCGAGGACCTGGTGTGCGACGTGGTGGACCGAGTGCTCAAATCTCCCGCCGCAGAGCTGCTCTACGACATCAACCCCGTACGTGACGACCGGTTTGTTGATGAAACCGACCGCGTCGTGCTTCTGCGTTAACATTTTTCTGATGGTAGTTATGTTGATCATTTATATGGTGGTGATGACTTTTCTAGAACTTCAAGCCCCCGAAGAGGCCGTTCAAGAGGATGAACTACACTGAAGCCATCGAGTGGCTCAGAGAGCATGACGTCAAGAAGGACGACGGCACCTACTACGAGTTCGGAGAGGTGACAGCTGAACACAGCACATCATTCAGCAGCAGATCAGCTCAGCCTAACATAGACTGATGGATACCTCCAGAATATATCAAAGAATCCCAAATTCATATTCAGGAAATCAGATATAAAACTATCAGAAATTTCAGGGAACTCAAGCATCCGTCATTCTGTGTGGAGCGACTCTTCTGAGAGTCTGTATTCGTGGAGCTGCAAGTCAGATATTCACCCTGAAAAATTCCAAGGACCTAGGTCAAATAGTGGAATTTTAAAACAGACCCTCAAATAATAATGTTATAAAAATCTCCAGAAGCACCTTCATTCCTTAAAGTGTTATTCATAGCAGCTGCTCCTCTGCACATATCTGCAGGCCTGAACTATGACAAATAAACAGGAATTTCAGGAACGCTGAGCTGCAGTTTTCAGACACACCTGTAGAGGGCGCTGTTGTACTGCTCATTACATCTCATACAGCTTCTCAGAAAGAGAAACTCTCAAATCAGCTCTGCTCCGTGTTCTGTTATAAAGATTTATCCCACCTGAGGAGTTTTGGTCAGTTTTGACTCGTCTGCTGTGTCTCTCAGGACATCCCCGAGGCCCCAGAGAGGCTGATGACCGACACCATCAACGAGACCATCCTGCTCTGCCGTTTCCCGGCCGAGATCAAATCCTTCTACATGCAGCGCTGCCCCGAGGACAGACGCCTCACCGAGTCGGTACGAACCTCACTCGTGACCCAGCTGACCTTTAAGCCCAAGAGTTTCAATAGAGTTTGGGGCTTAAAGGTCAGCATGAGTATGACAGGACTGGAGAGATGGTGTGGTGTAGATAAATTATGTGTAAGCGTTAGCATTAATATAGCAGCTGTCTTATTAAAATGTTATCAAATAAATTTACTAACTCACCTATTCTCCTCCTCATTCCTGCTTTTTATCCAGTTGTCATGATTTACATGTTTGCTCCATGTAAATCTCTGATTTATTTATTGATTGATTTATTTTTGGTATATGTTTATGTTTGTGTATCTATGGACATGATTCTATTGGGGCCTCTTGGCCAGGTCATGTTTGTAAATGAGAACCGGTTCTCAAACAGTTTACCTGGTAAAATAAAATAAATAAAAACAAGCGAGTTATCCGAATAACCTTCTGGGATGTTCGTCTGTGCCGCAGGTCGACGTGCTGATGCCAAACGTCGGCGAGATTGTCGGAGGCTCGATGCGTATCTGGGACGCCGAGGAGCTGCTGGAAGGATACAAGAGGGAGGGAATCGACCCGACTCCGTACTACTGGTACACCGACCAGGTAACCAGATATATGTGTGTGTGTGTGTGTGTGTGTTAGAAGCGTGTGTATTGACAGGCTGCCCGTCTGTGTGTGTTTCAGAGGAAGTACGGCACCTGTCCTCATGGCGGTTATGGTCTGGGTCTGGAGCGTTTCCTCACCTGGCTGCTGAACAGACATCACATCAGAGACGTCTGCCTGTACCCGCGGTTCATCCAGCGCTGCCGACCCTGAGCGCGCGCGCACACACACACACACACACACACAGCATACCCTGCATGTGGCAGCGCTCTGTTAGCTGTAAAAAGTGTTGCTGCGCATTAAATCAAACAACAGAATCCAGTTTTGTCCGTGTAGCTTTTATTTCTGAAATCTGAAGAGCTCAAAGCTTCATCGTGGACGTCCCGCCGGCCGCGCTTCACCTCAGACCTTCACAGCTTCCTCCGGTGATGTTAAAAGTGCATCTGATCACGTTCAGTGGCTGAGAATTGTAAGTACAGTCTGCAAGTCCCCCTCCTGAATGTTGCAGAATATTAGCTTAGTCCGCCTTAAATTATTTTTTTGCCTTTAACGTTGAACCTGCAGCCACACGTTTCATAAGTGCTCGAATCCGCCTTCAGAATAATTTTCAGGAGGTTCGTGTTTGTGTCAAATTTGTGTAGAAAAATCACAAAACAAGTTTTCTCATGCACTGAAGAAAAGTCTGAATACAGGAATAAAACGGGTGGACTTCCGTACTGAGCGCACGGGCTCATCAGTGTTTCCTTCCTCCTGAAGACCGGACATTAAAGTTACACAGTAGTGAGGTTTCCGTCCTTCAGCCACACAGAACGACCTCAGCATTGCTTCTGCGCACATTCCTGGGAACATTTTTCTGAAATAAAACGAGCAGCGGTCTGTCTTCATACTGTACGCGTGGGCCTCGGGGGTCTTACTGTGTTCCTGTTCTGCCTCTTCATCTGAAATAAGCAAAAACTCACTGCAATAAAAACGTGATTCAGACGTGGCTGTTGGAGGGTTTGATTCAGCGTCCCGTTTCCTTTTTCTTCTGCCTGTCAATGGTGGCTTAAATCTTCATGTTTTTACTCTTTGAAACACAGCACAGCACCTGATGTGAGAAACATGATAAAGAAACATAAAGAATCTGTTTATGCTACTTTCTACCCAGTTCACACAATCTGTCATTTTATGCAAGGAATCATTTTAATAATAGAGAATCTATTATGTCACACCTTAAACCTGACAGGAAGTCCATCGGTTAGTTTAAGATGCAGTTTTAGCCCCTTCCAGGCCGTAAACTTGATCAAACTCCTCATAGAAATGTACTCCGATCAGTTTGGTCTGCGGTCAGTTCAGTGTGAAGATCACAATGATGCGAAGTTGGGAAGTGTTGGAGTTTATGTTGAAGGGCGTGTCCACGGGTCTGAAGATATCCACCCGCCAACACTGAGTCACAGTCATAGCAGGAAATCAGCAACTGTGCAGCAGCCAATAAGAATCCAGGCTTTATGACATCCATGAATTAATTAAAATTAAGACACAAATGATTTTACGAGAGGTTTGCATGATTTACAGTTCAAAATTATTTTAATCTTATACGGCCTTGGTGCTGCTGGTTTAGCTCCTCCTCCTTTACACCAACTTTCTTCTGATTGGCTGTCCCTCACAAACAAAAGGAACTTGCTGAGCTGTAGCTCCTCTGACTTTGTTGTTCTTGTAAAATGATTTTAAAGGAAGAAGGAAATGCAGCTCGACCTGCAGAAACTATTGTTTAAAAGGAATTTGAGCCATTCAAACACAACCTGCTGTTCAAGGAAATGTTTTTTCTTTAAGCGTTTTAATTAGACCTGATGCTTCAGTGATGCTCAGACGCTTCTTTAATTAGTCTGATTACCGACAGAAATGCTCGGAGACTTGCCGATCACACCATATGTATTTGGGCAGCTGCATGTTTCTTGGGTCTTCAGCTTCTGAATTAAAGCTAAAAGTCAGCTTTATGTTTAATTATCAAAGTAGGCTTCTTCTTTTTTTAGCTAACCTATTAGTACAAACACAGCTGGGACTCAAAGTGACTTTCAACTACCCTCCACTTCTTTATTTTATTTTAATGGTTTCACCAGTGCAACAAAAATATATTATTGTATTGAAAATGCGAAATGAAAGCACCAAATAATTATCAATTGCTCACCGCAAGGAATCGAGTGTTAGATTTTAATAATAAACATTACGATTCCTTTAGTTTCCATTCAGGACAGTGAGCTAAAAAAACAAAGAAAGCAGCTGCTGAGCCCTTGCTGTTGTTTTGTGGGTGTGTCGCAGGTGTTATCCAATCAGCGGTCAGGGCAGCGTGCACGCTGGATCAGCTGCTGCAGGTGTCTCACACTTATAAACCCAGCCGTGTGTTTCAGGCACTCTCTTCCTCCAAATTTCCTGCCCACATTAAACTCTGATACCTTATCTTTGAACACACGCGTTGCCTCGTGTAGGCGTGACCAGCACGGCCGTGGGCGGGGTCGTCCAACGTTCAGGGGACGCCACTCTGAGAGATAACAACTCTGCGTCAAGTACGCCACCGTCAGCAAGGACTACACCGGAAATCGACTGGCGCTGTTTGTATAATAAAAGCATTATTTTATTTTTATTTTTTATTATTATTTATTTTTTAGTTTGAAGAAAAAATAAAATAAGGGGCTTTAAATTTTTACTTACTCTGGGATTAAAAAAAAAATTGTCACTTCTCGAAATATACAAGAAATGCCCTTTGTATCAGTCTTTCTGGTCAAATTTGGTCCAAATTCTCAACAAAATAAGACAAAGTTTTACAAGGAGTCTATAATGTAATACCTGTTCTGAGCCCCTTAAATCTGGCCCTGATAAATATCCGTCACAGTGTAGTAATTAAAAATTATGATAGTGGGTAAACAAACAAGAAGTGAACTAAAAATAAACTTACTTAAAAATAAACAATAAAAAGGAAACTGAAACAAATTTGTATCACAGGGTAAGAAATTAAAAGCAAAATTCAAAAATTAAAATATAATCTAATGAAAAACTCTAAACTATAATGACTTGATTACATGTAGTGCAGCGCATGCCCCATGTTCGGTTTTATTTTGAAACTGCAAACAGGAAGCTTTTATCTTTGCCGTTATTAAACTTGACGGAAATCCGCACAGGCAGCCGGCGGTAGCTGAAGGAATCCGGCTGTGGTGTCGGAGAGTACCGTGAGTCGCTCTGTGCATCCAGCCTTCATCTCAGCGGGAACAAAGACGCTTTTTGTGGCAGTGAAAGCAGGAAGCGAGCATGATGGCAGCCATGGGCAGCGCCGGCCGTTTGATCCAATGTGAGTACGACTGCGCCGCTAAGTTAGCCTGAAGGGAAAACTTAAAGTTTTACTGAGGATTTAATGTCACCGCATAAACAGCACCGCTGCGCTTATTTTACTCAGTTTACAGTCACTGAGTGATTTTATTTTTATTTTGTAGAAACTCAACAACACGCCGCTGACATTGACATTAACATTTCGTAAGTGTAAAGTAAGCGCAGCTAATAGCGGAGCAACTTCCTCTCAGGAAATGCCCCTCGCACTTTGAAACAAGCTTTATTTTCTTATATTTCGACTTCTTCACCATCACCATCGTATTGTTCTCATACTTTGAACGCATGTTTTGTGTACGTTGCCCATTTGGTGAAGTGGAAATGCTAGGATCTGCAGAATCTGACCGTTGTTTTGCTTTTATTTTGTAAATATGTGGCGTTTCCGCGGCTCACTCCTGCAGCCTTGACGCCGCAGCCCCGCGTCCCTTTAGGTTCCCGTGTGAACGTTAACGTTACATAAGGGACTTACGCCGTGTTAAGGCTGCATTTAGTGAGAGTCAGATGGCCGGAAAGTAGCACCCGTGTGCGCGTACAGTTCGCGTTTCAGCGGCGGGAGACCGAAAGAAAGACGCGGAGTTACACAATTGCAGCTCTGGGAACTTGCGTAACCTCCGCGGGCCCCCTGGCGGCGCGGCGCGGAACTACAGGTAGCGGTTATGAAAGCGAAGCCGGCTGAACGCATCAATTAGACGTCATTATTATTATTATTATTATTATTATTATTATTATTATTATTATTATTATTATTATTATTATTATTATTAATTAGAATGTTTATTTTTGTGGCACCTTGGTGTGACAGGGGAGGACTCTAGAGAGAGGGTGAAATGGTGAGAGATGATCCGCTGTAGTGACCCCTAAAGGGGGCAGTCAGAAGGAGACAGTGAGTTCAGGCCCTCTGAAAGTGCTTTATTTCTTTTTTTGAGGGACTGACGTCAGGTTTATAATCCATAAATAAATGCAGATTGTAGGCAGGACTGAGGCCAGTACGGCTTAATACTTCAAGAAAAGTTGAACATGAACTCCCTTTAAGTGACAGGAGTCTGGGTTTAAGCGCTCTCTTGTCCTGCAGCTGAGTTTGGAGGGAAATTACAACAGGCCAGACACGAGGAGATGACGCAATCAAGCACACTTTTATTTATACAGACCATTTCATCCCGCTTGGGGGCAAAGTTCATACTCTGCAGACAAATTTAGGACAGCTTCAGACTGCACATATGAACCAGTAACGAAGGTCTTAATTTAAACCCACACACGTGCCTATATTATTTCTTTGTGGTCAATGTTTCATAGTTTTCCCAAAAACACCGTAAGCCAAGAAAATGTTCAGAAGCTTCAGCTTGAACCCAGCAGGACAGGAGAGAGATCGAGGGAATCTAAATATATACAAATAAAAGCTAAACAGGATATTAGTAGTTTGGTTTTAAAACCCTGATGAATGTGAAATCTAACAACTAAAAAGCCCGGCTGTGCCAGCTCGGTCACTTGTTTGATGAAACTTTGAGTTTAACATGACGCGCAAAAAAGTCGACTTCTCTGCACCTTAAAGCGTCTGTTTCTGTATCGTTTCACGCACGCTGTTTGCACTGGTTTGAATTATTGAAGTGTTTCTAACATAATCGTTGTGCACATGAATCACAAACTGCTGTTTCCTTCTTCAGTTGCCAGGAGCAGTGTGAGTCTGAGTGTGAGGAGGCGCTCCACTGCTGCAGCTGCTGCTTTCGCCCAGACTCCAGAGACTCAGGAAAACAGGTCTGACACACACACACGTTACATATATTAAAGCAGGTGTAAATGGCAAAGAGGTCTCCAGCTACAGTCTCTGGGTCGCTGCTGAGCGTCTGTCTCTGGCAGCTGCTGACGCTGGCCCGATGGCTCCGGCACAGATTTCCACACTGATCTGATTCTTATCAGCAGTCTAATAAATGCACGCCAGGCTGTGTTCAGCATCTCTGTGCTAAAGATACCCCCAGCACCAAAATTCTTAGAGTTCCCACTGCTTTCTAAAAACGTTCCCAACTTTCAGGGAAAGCTGTTTCTGAGCCGTTGTTCCCGCCGTAAAGCCTGCAGGATGGAGACGCAGCAGACGGTGTTTGTTTGCTCACCTCTCACTGTAATTCCAGCTGTTTTCCTCGCAGTGGGTCTGCGGGTTAAACGTGTTTTATGCAGGGTTTTTTTTTTTTTTTTTATCAAAGCTGTGGGGCTCCTCTGGCTCCCATTTATAATTTCTCCCACCTAGAATGGCACTAATGCAGTTTCTGTGTATTTTAATGCATCTTTGCAGACATTAATAATCAATAAAGTTAATGTCTTTGCGGGGGGGTTGACGGAGTGTTGGTCTTGAATCACTGATCGTGACTCTCTCCTGTCTGCAGAAAACCTAAGACGGGCATCCTGATGCTGAACATGGGAGGACCCGAGAAACTAGAAGACGTTCACGACTTCTTGCTGCGCCTCTTCATGGACACGGACCTGATGAAGCTCCCAGTACAGAAGTACGCACTCAGATATCACTCAGCCTTAAATGCAAACGTGAGCGCTAAATTTGGAGCTCTCTGGGGAACCGAAAGGCCCAAAAAAAAACCACGTTGAACCGGTTTTTGAGAGACATCTTGATTTTTACTCAAACTGCCGACCTGAAGGTTGAGGCTGTAGGTATTTAACAGCTGCCTGACATGAAACGCTCGGCTGCAAAGCTGTGCTGGGACTTCAGTTCCTCCTTCCATGCATTTGGCCTGTAATGTAAACAGGATGTAAAACTCTGAGAGCCTCTTCCTTAAACGTCCTTTGTCGTGATTATTTCTGCAGGCTTTGTGGAGATCTGGTGGGTAAATCAACCTCTTGTGTTTTGCTTGGGTCATATTTGGTGTGTTTTTATTTATAAGGGATAAAAACCTGGCAGCTCAGAATCACATTAACTGTTATGTAGCAAAAAACGGCTGCTTTATCAGAGGCTTTCAGCAGCACTGATGCTTTTAAAGCAGATGTGACCCACACAAGATCACACACTGTGGCTTCTGCCTCAATCTGAGCTATTGACTTTATTTGGACCCGGGGGGCGTCCCCGTCCCAGGATATGAAGCAGAGTCTGGATATTTGGGTGCTTCTTCAAGCTTCAGCCTCTTGTAACTGAACCAAAAACCCAGCAGCACCTCATTTTCTGTGGTTTGAACTCTGAGAGCTTTCAGAAAGTAAATAAGACGCATAAATGTGAAATGTTGGAGAAACTGCACAGAAAATGACATGTTTACAAATGTGGATGAAATGTCAAAAAGCTGAACTGCAGCTGGAACGCGACCTCTGCTGGTTTCTGCTTCCTCGGCCTCTCTGACGTTAGCTTTGCAGCTGTGCAGCACATTCATTTCTGTTTGCTGCTGTCAGGTCGGGTTAAGATGGTGAGCATGCCAGCATGCTTAGCAGGGGGTCAGATGACTGCACTAAGTATAACCTCGCAGCTGCTGGCGCTGTAGCTCTTTATGGCTGTTTTGTCTGTTTGTTTTTTTTTTGTTTTTTTTTGTTTGTTTTTTTTGGACGTCCTAAAATACTCAAATTTTTCCAAACTCCACGACCTGTGCCGGTGCTCCGTAATCCATCCATGAAGTACTCGAGGGGCTATGATAACATTTAGCATACATGCTCGTGGTGCCCAGAGGATGAATCTGGCTAGCTTAATAACAAAAAATACATTGTCATCTCAGAAGTGTGCTGTTGTGTAACTGGCTGTGCCTCGTGCTCTGCAGTAAACTCGGTCCATTCATCGCCAAGAGGCGGACGCCGAAGATCCAGGAGCAGTACAGTAAGATCGGAGGAGGCTCGCCCATCAAACACTGGACGTCCATGCAGGGAGAGGGCATGGTGAAGCTGCTGGACGAGATGAGCCCCGAGACGGGTGAGGATGTCTCGCAGGGAGGGGGTGCTGTCTGGCAGAGCCCTCCACTCCTGAAATCTGACCGTTTAAATGGAGTTAAAGGCTTCTGGAGACAGTTTGTGGGCCTCTGAGATTAAGGAAACCTGTCAGCCTGCTGCTGTTAGCAGAGTGTGTGAGATGGAGATAGTGAAGGAGTGTCTCTCCACACGCCTGCAACACCTCACTGATAACAGACACTCACTCAGCAGCAGTTTGAAAGCTGGCAGATGTTGAAGAATAGGAGCAGCAGTATAAAAACCTGCCTTGATGCTGTCTTTGTATGTTCAGTCAAACAGTAATGCTGCAGCGACTGTTTCCGATGCTTTCCGTTTATTGACCGTTTCTGTCTCGGCAGCTCCTCACAAGTTCTACATCGGCTTCCGGTACGTCCACCCGCTGACAGAGGAAGCCATCGATGAGATGGAGAAGGACGGCGTGGAGAGAGCCGTGGCCTTCACGCAGTATCCTCAGTACAGCTGCTCCACCACAGGTGACACAAGCAGGAAGTGGTTAAATGTATAAAACTCAACATGCACCAAATTAAATAAAACGTGTAAAAGGAACAACTGGAAGATTACGGAGACGTTTGTGCCCGTTAATGTCGCCACACCCAGGGTGCTGTCTGCTCCTGATAAACTCACTCAGCAGCTCTGACTGTCACAGCAAAGAGAATAAAGGTCTGAGTGATGCAGCAGGGTTCAAAGGTCGTTGGAGGAAGGGTAGCTGTGAGTGATGAGCAGCAGCTGAGGGTTTTAGTGCATTTACAGCATGAATGTTTTCTTTCAGGCAGCAGTCTGAACGCCATCTACCGTTACTACAGCAACAGAGCCGACAGGCCGAAAATGCGCTGGAGCGTCATCGACCGCTGGCCCACACACCCCCTGCTGGTGGAGGTTAGATACACACAAACATGCACAGTAAAGACAAACTAGGGCTGATTATGAGAAAACAGACGGGAGTGATGGAAGCAGCAGAACAGCCCGGCTGTGTTTGTAGAAGTCTGTGTGCTTTATCAGAGGCACATTTCACTGTCAGGATTTATAATACAACAAACACTGTGTGTGTGTGTCTGCAGTGTTTTGCAGAACATATCAGAAATGAACTGCTGAAGTTTCCAGAAGATAAAAGAGATGATGTCGTCATTCTGTTCTCAGCACACTCGCTCCCCATGGCTGTAAGTATGCACAATTATTACTGCTTATACTGCTCACAGTACTACTCGTGCAAAGTAACAGACTGATAAAATACTCGCGTTTAACTCTCAAAACCTGGACCAGCGGGATCTCAATGTTTCTGTTGGTGCACAGCGACGATTCGGTTTGTTACAGAATTCAATTAAAATGCTCCACAAGGCCATAAAAGCACAACCAGGTCATGAGATCGAGTTAAGGGTCTCCAGCTGGTGGAGATTAAGCTGTCGTCACACCTGTCAGTCAAGCATCCCAGATTTTAAACTCTGACATCTTTGAAATGGGTGGATTATTAACAGTTTTTGTTACCAGGTTGTAAATCTTTCTTCCTGCTGTAAACTTTTTATCACTGTTTGCGTCATGTTTGGAGAGGAGCTGCAGTCTTTGCTGCTGATGAAGGCAACATGGAGTCTGGTCCTGATGACTGATCAGATGGTGCCACTTTACCCCTCAGTGCACATTTAGCAGCATGTTGCTGTTTTTTTTTCTGCAGGTTGTAAACAGAGGTGACCCGTATCCTCAGGAAGTGGGAGCCACAGTTCAGAGGGTCATGGAGCGGCTGGGACACTGTAACCCCTACAGACTGGTGTGGCAGTCCAGGGTGAGTAAACGTGTAATAAAGCAGCGTTGACAGTGTTGTGGTGGTCAGGCAACGCTGCACAGTACTGATCACATTGGCACATCAGCACCCTCCCCTCTCTGGGATTTTCTGTGGTGAATACAGAGGAGGTTACTGAGATAACGAAGCCTGGAACGCCCCCTAGCTGCAAACCATCAGTGACAAAGCTCTTTGCTTCCTGATTGGACGCTTCTATAGAAAAACTTGATTGTCTAAATAAGGAAGTGTGGAGGAGAACACAAAGGGGGCGTGGCAGTATTCACATGGGTACTGCTCACATTTCTGGCCTTGATATAATCTGAAGGACGTGTGTGTGTGTGTGTGTGTGTGTGTTCGTTTTTGTTTTATTATACCTGCATGCAACTAAACTTTAAATCTAATTTAGACCTGACCAGCCCTGCTTTTGTAGTTTGTTGCCACTAGATGGAGCCACTTGTCCACCTAATCTTGCAGCTACATCACAGTAGAATCCCTCAGAGCTTTCAGTGCTGAGATCATGCATGTATAATTCACACCAGATGGAATGTTCACAGTGGAGGAGTCTGAGCTGTCACCTGTGGGGCAGAATAAATAACCCAGCACATGTGGAAATGCAGTGTGTAGTACAGACGGTACCAAAGGTGGCATTCCTGCAAGATGATCATAGCATCAATTTTTTTCATATTAAATGTGATTGCAAGGAAGGTCACGGGGTCATTTCAGGTGTTCCTGAAACGACCTTGGAAATGTAGTCTGTGTAGGCCGGGAGTCAGCCGTGTCCTGTCTGGTCTCTCAGGTGGGGCCCATGGCGTGGCTCGGTCCCCAGACGGACGAGGTGATCAAAGGTCTGTGTGAGCGAGGGAAGAAGAACCTGCTGCTGGTGCCCATCGCCTTCACCTCGGACCACATAGAGACCTTACACGAGCTGGACATCGAGTACAGACAGGTGCTGGGAGAGGAGGTGAGGAAGTGGAGAAACATCCAGCACTGTTTATATTGATGCTTTTTCAGTTTTATATTAAAAAAAAAAAAAAATTAACCAGGAACACAAACGCTGATCTGAAAGACCGTGAGGTTTAATTTTCGCTGCTCCAACTTGATCATATCGGCCAACAACCGTAACGGCGGCAACAGCAGCAACGTCTGATTTACATAATTAAAAGGAAAAGTTGGTTTTCCTGCTGATGACTTAACGACTGCCACAAAAGGGACTGTCAGCCTTCAAATTAACATGTTTACTTCCATAACGATCTCTCATTGAATTCTCAGCATAACTCATACCATAAAACACCAGAAAACTAACAGAACTTCCACATGGCGTATTATGGGGGGGGTGCATTTATGTATTTGTGGGGTTGGGAGGAGGCTCTTTATCCTGGGAGTGTGTGTGTGTGTGTGAGGTTTGTTTTCCAGCAGCCCAGTGCCCTTTGTCTGTCTGAAGGCACCAGTAAAATGACCACCAATCAATGTGACTGGTGCCACAAAGATCCGCGCACTTGTGAGAAACCATCGTTATAGTTCCCAGACCGTCACCTGAAGAAGTGCAGCTGTCTTAGATGTTCTCATGTTCCATAAAGTTCTCAGTCTTTAAGTCTAGAACACCAAAAACTGACCCCAACAAACACACTCACACGGTCGGTGTGCTGCTGTAAAAACTGAGAATAAAATTTCAAGTCTTGAAGAGAACCTTTTCTTCAGGTTTGGCTGTAAATCTCCCAGAACAGAAGTTGTGTTTGCTGCTTTTCAGTTTTTAATATAGTTTGAAGCTGAACATATTAACAAATGTCATGTCTAATATGTTTCCGTTACCTTAATGTTGCACCAACAGCTGTCTGTCTTTGCAGTGTGGGGTGGAGAACATCAGGAGAGCTGAGTCGCTGAATGGGAACCCTCTGTTTATGAAGGTACCTTCCACACACCAGCCTGACCCACATCTGCAGAACAGATTGTGTATTTATATAAAAAAAAAAAAAAAGGTGACCTGTTGGTTTCTGAAGTTATGGTTTGATCCCTTGAGTTGAGCACATAATGGCTGCGTCTACCTCAGAGGACTTGTCAACCACGGATACTCTTTATCGACACTTTCACTTTAAATGGGGCCATAAGAACACTTAAAACTGGGATCATAAACTCACCCAGAAAGTTTTTACTGACATCACAGTTCAAGTGAGGAAGAGGAGGGTCATTGTTCCCGTAGACTTCAGTGCAACCGCACTTCTATTTTAAAACCACAGGAGTTGCCCCCTGCTGGTCATTGGAAAGAATGCAGGCTCATCCAAAGACTGACTTGTACAATTAGGTAATTATGAAGCGATGTAAATGAATGTGAACATTTTCAAACTCCATATAAAATAATGTGAGTTTTCTGTGGCAGTTACACCTTTCACTCAGGTTCCCAGACTGCAGAATGTGCATAAAAGAGCCATGAAACCCTTCAGCACTCAGGTGCTGAACCTATAAAACAAAAGACGGCAGCAGACGGTCCTGTGAAGCCAGTTGGTGAATTATTGGATACCTCCTTCATTCCATCCTTACTACTTTCCTTTTCCCTTGTCACCACTTTCCCTCACCGTGCCCCCACCTCCCTCTTTTTCCTTCATCCTCAACCCTGAAACCTTTCTCACAACAGGCAACTCCTCCAGCTGTAGTTGGAGTTAGAGTGTGTGTGTGTGTGTGTGTGTGTGTGTGTGTGGGGTTTATTAAAGGAAAGGGGCAGATCAATGGGAACCTTTAGAGCTGACTACAGTAGAACTGAACCGCCCGGCTGGCTGGCTGGTCAGGCCCGACGTGCTCAGAGACCGCTCACTGTGTGTGTGTGTGTGTGTGTGTGTGTGTGTGAGAGAATCAATATCAGAGGATGATTAGTTGGTAGTTACTGAAGGATGGTTTCCTTGGTGTGGTTTTAGTTTCTCAGTGAGCTGCTGCCGTCTGCAAGTAGCAGCAGCTGGAAAATAAAATGCATTCATCAGGATTTTGACTGCACACTCTGCCTGGTGTTGGACGACCCCCCCCCCAAAAAAAAATATTACCACACCAAACAACCTTTAAGCAGTTTCAGAGTTGCAGAAAATAAAGTCCATTTGTGACTTGTCACCTACCAGTAGATGCTCACTGTTCAGCACATTAGCTGAAGTTTGTAATCTTACTGTGATCATTTTCCATCAGCCTGTAGTTCAGGTCTCCAGGGTGGTCTCCAGGGGGCCCCTGTGACTGTAGAAAATCCAAAATAAATCAGTTTACCATCTTCCAGACCTGAAGAAAACCTTCAGTTTCTTCAGACGGCTTAAATAAGGATTCTTTTCTTTTTTGATTTTGCGCCGAGCTGTTAACGTGATCTGTTTTTGGTTCAGCTCTGCGGCTCACCGCCGTGCTGTTCTTCAGCTTTTAAAGCTGAATCTATACCTGCGCGTTGAATCTGTGTCGAGCCAACGCTGATCGCAGCACTTACACTTGTGCATGATGTGCCTGCATTGCTCTGTGATTTAGATGCTACTGGTGCCAATTGGATCAATTGCACTCAATGCATCTACACAATGTGTAGTTACATTGAGGGGAGGTGCAGGTGAGGTTATGGCATTAGTGTGGGGTTTCAGAAGGGTCTGCAGTTACGCTGCACCTAATGCAAAAGTCCCACTTCCTTTTAGTAGCCTTTAAAGGGAAAATACTGACTTCAGCCATCGGTTTATTGACTGTATCGAGCCCTGATCTGTGCAGGAAATGTTTGACGGTACTTTTCTGACTCTCTTATCTCATCCAGGCCCTGGCAGACCTGGTCCAGTCCCACCTGAAGTCCAACGAGCCGTGTTCCCGTCAGCTGACCCTCCGCTGCCCGCTGTGCACCAACCCCGTCTGCGGAGAGACGAAGGCCTTCTTCAGCAACCAGAAGCTCCCATAGAAACTCGACATTCACGCACACAGTCTGATGCAGCAGGGCGACCTGTGGAGGAGCACGAGGCCTTCTTCTACAAAGCTTCATACAAACACACACCGCCTCCCCAGCAAGAGTCAGTCAACCGGGAGAAATCACCAAGAAATGATCAAATGGTTTCTGCAAATGGATTCAGATACTTTTTGTTTTTGGCCTTTCCATGGGACTAATATCTGCCTTTAAAACCTCCTCGTGCCGCCTAAACTCCTGATTTCATCTCAGCAGAGAGGTTCAGTCTTCTGCAGAGACCATTTGGTCAAAGCTTGTGTAGATTAGAGAACTGACACATTACATGACAGAGCTACACAGGGGGAAAATTGCACTATTTAATTTTGTAAAAACTAATTTCCCCTTACTCACATTCCATTTGCTTCGCCCCTGCTAGCTTCCATCAGAGACCCCGTTTTCTCAGCTCCTCGCTGGTGCTAAATGACAGTCAGCCACGACGCTGCACACGTGAAGGGTTCTGGGCTGTCTGGCTGTTTCCTTCGCCCTCCAGCTCTCCTGCTGCTGCTTCATGCCATTGGCTTAGCAGCCTATAGCCCTGCCCATCCTGCTGCAACCCCTGAAATGTGATTGGAGGAGGTTGGTAACGGCGAGCTTAGAGCAAAATGGGTTAAAGGTTTGAAGAAGTTGGCCCACAGGAAGATTTCAGTTCAAAAGTTAGGAAACTAGAGTCACAGACTGTGACCCTCTCAGTATTAGAAAATGAGATGATTTAGAAAAATATGCTGCTTCTGTTTTTCTACTGAGCTTTTGAGCTTCAGCCAAAAGTAAAAGAACTGAGGAACGATCGAACTGTTGCGTGCAATTTATTTTTGAGACTGGGTCAGTGAATCGGCCAGAAGGTGAACTAGTGGCCACAAATTTCCTCAAATAAAATGAGGAATATAATGAAGAGACCAATCAGAAATGTGCTATAAAATGAGGAGGAAGACTTCTTCATAAAGTAGTGAAATTTTATCCGTCAGTCCGCTCATACACCCCCAGTGACAAAACCCAACAAATGCTTTATAATCAGCAGCATATAAATGCTGCAAGTTATGTTTAAAAAAAACAGATTATTAGTTCCCATGGGTGTAACAACTGAAACAGACTAAAATTATATTGTGATATACTTCTGGGTCCGTCTTCCTGGTATTGCCCGTGAGGAGCTGATTAATCTGCTCATCATCCAGTGGTAAAGAATTTATTTTCCCAGGGTTCTGCTCTTCTTTCCCTCGAAGGAAAAACGGAGGCATGAACTATAGTTCTGGAGGATCGTTACACTCGAACATGCTACAGTCAGATTAGAGCTTCTGAGCCCCCCCCCCCCGGCAGCTGCTCGTCGGGGATCACTTGATACTGTTGGAAATGAGTTCAGATTTCAGGTAAAGGCCATTTAGAACGTCTTGAAAATGAAACTTACCCCCACCTTTCTCTCGGTCCTCAGGGTGGGTTACACTGTTATGGTTTCTCTTGTGAACCGTCCCACGTGACATCCAATCGATCACCAATAGATCAGCACCAATCAAATACCTTAACTCCTATAACGCTGCGTCAGTGTCTGCTGCATCACTCTAATCTGAGCCAACACAGAATATGTCTTTAATCTTAAACGTATCCAATCATCCTTTGTGTGCGAGAAGAGCTTCAGTTTGGAAAACGAGGGCAGAGAAGTAGCATAAAAATGACATTTGTCAGGTGTGTAACTGCAGTTTACCTTCACTGACTGCTGTTTGCATATAAAAATAATTGATTCAC
>JASGAU010406610.1:34962-58619 GCA_030220045.1 Australoheros facetus
TCTTTAAACTGCTGTAACCGAAGTGCACGTGTTTGTGACGGTCCTGTCTCTTTAAGGTCCTCCCCTCTCTAAAAGCACGCCGTCTTCTGATTGGCTAGTTTCTGGAAGCATCCTTTAATTTCTCAACTCGTTACTTGAAACTATGACTCGTGTAAATGTTGCCACATTGTAGCATTATGTCAAAAAATATAGAAAAGTACAAAAATGTAACCTTTCCAAACCGAGCACATGCAGAATATTTGAATAGTTTAAAAATAACGTGGTCGCCCCGCCTACTTTGAGTTTTGTTTCATCACTGACTGTGCAGATTGTGATTGGTTAAACTTCACAAACAAGCTTGAAGTTTGTAGATGATGATGGGCGCTCACATCAGCCGATCGTGCTGATGGTCGTGTTTCCAGTGCTCACATAAAATCGGTTATTTTGGCTCCTACATTTTTCTGCTTCCTCTGTGCACACAGACATGTTGGTGCTTTTCCACACCTTGTTTTTTTTTTTTGGAATATTTTCACCCATTTCAGTCGAGTCCTTTATAATGTCTGCATCCATCAGCTGTCTGAAGTGGTTTGTTGCTGTGACACAGGATGCAGGCCTTTTGAAGCAGCTTTGCAAAGGTTTAAAGGAGTATTGGGCTCCTTGTGTGCAGCAGTTGAGCTAAAGACAAAAATTAAAATCCCAAAAATATGGCTTTAATGCACGTTGATTAAGAATGGAAAGGTCGCAGCACAAAGGTATGCTCGTACAGGGTGGGTGGATCCTAATTTATGCTGAATGATCCTCCATGTGTCAGCTTGAACAACTGTTGTGAGGTATGACTGTTTAGTTTCATTTTGCTGTTTGATTTGTGGACACGGCGGCGCTCCACTGTGCTTGTTTTGGATTTATTTATTTTTGTTTTTGTTCCAGAGCGCACAAACATCTGTCTCCACTGTATCATGTTTTTGTTTGTTTTTTTTAATAGAAGTACATGAGGAGATGTGGTATTAACAGCACAGTTAGACTACAGCGAGTCTTCCTTCAAAATAAAACGGGGAAAAAGGCATTTTGTGTGATTTCTCATTATTGTAAGAAATGTTGATTTGAAATCTTTAGTCATGAATCAAATGAGGTAAGACTGACCTGCTCTGACCACTTCTTTAGGTACACTCATGTAATTGCTTATTAACACAAATGACTAATCGGCCGACCACAGAAAATGAGTTAAAGATGATGAACACCTGCACAGGTGGAGGGACCGGTCTTCAAAGAAGCCAGAACAGTTTTGCAGCAGGCTGTAATTTCATTTTAGCTTTAAAGTCTGGAGGTTTTGCTGTGTTCCATTTGGAGCGAGAAGTCGGAAATCCCGAGTTCCCAGTTGGAATTTTGAGCTAGACGGTGGTAAAAACTCAGTAATCTGGAATATGACTGTATTTGACTCTAAATATGCCTCACATGTAGCACTGAGCGCTCTCTGTGAACTTGCTGCATGTGAAAATGACACGAAATATCAATCCGATAACTTTATTAATGGGAAATAAAAGCAGCCTTTAAATGGGCGTCTTCAGTTTTGGACACATTCGTTCTTCCTGGGGAGGATGTGGGACACTTTTACATATTTTTGTTTGAACCTGAGATTGTGCACACTTACATATGACCAGGATTTTATTAGATTTCCTCTTATTCCTTATTTCAGTGATCTCATCTTCTCTCCTTGATTGCATCCTCTTACTTGTATTTCTCCTCAGCTTTCCTTTCTCTTTTTCTTCCTTTTCTGAGTCTGTCCTTCGCTTTTGCCATGAAAGAAAGGAAAACAGGAAAGTGGATGGGGAAAAAAAAAAAAATTTTTTTCCTTTCTCCCACATCTTCCTCACTTCCTCTCCCATCTGTCTTCTTTCATTCCTTCTCTCCTTTCCCATCTCTCCCATTTCTCTTCATTTGTGCTTCATTTTTTCTGCTTTTATCCCCTCGCCTGTTTTCTCTTCCTGTCATCCCATAATTTTCTCTCCCCTTCCTCTTCTCTCCTCCTTGCAGCTCTTCCCCTTCCCCCCTTCTCTTTCCTATCTTTTCCAATCGTCTGTCCTCTCTCCTTTCCTCTTGCACCCCCGCCCCAGTTTTCCGTGCTTTTCCAATCTTTTCCTCATCTCCCCCCCCTCTCCTGCACAATTCATTCCTATCTCGTCTGCCTCCGCCTCCCTTCATCGTTTTTCCCAGCAGTCCCCTGCGGTGTTGCAATCACCTCTGCTGCTGTTGATTAAGCTGAGAGAGATTGGCTGTCCACGACCCAATAACCCCTGAGGGCGGCCGGCTGAGCGCCACCTCCCCCCCTTCTCTTCCTCCTCCCTGCGTCTGAGCCAGCAACTATCTTTCATTTCATTTTCTTCTTTCTCTTCATCTTGCTTCATTCCACGTTTTCTTTTTGTCTCCTTGTTCTGTTTATCTCCTCTTCCCCTCTGTCCTTGTTCCATTTAATCTCTACTTTTAATTCCCTCCCTCATTTAGCTCCTTTTCCCGTCCCCTCTTCCTTCCTTGTACCTCAATAATCTGTCCTCTCCTGTTTTGCCCCCTTGCCGCCTCTTCTCTGTAAAAGGAAAACCAATTAAGAACTCTAAACTGCACACAGAAGCATTGATGTGACCATCCCCTCCACTTCACACTAACCTCATCTACAAACTTCACCTCCTGTTCCTGAAAACAGAGACTTACCTGTTTACAAAATAAGTGTTCATACGGTCACAACTCGCAGTGGCTGGGTTACTGTGGTGACTAAAAACTTCCACTTTGCTGTAATATCACTTTGAGTTGATTAGGAAATAAATTCCACAGACTGACTCGTTACAATGTTGGCATCCTATCACAGCACCGCACTCAGTGAGCTCGTTAGAGCTGAAGCTGAATGGCTAGGTGCTTTATTTTATACACCTGTGACTGAAAACCCCTGAATTCAAAGCTGAACAGGTAATACTGTTGGCCATAGTGCAGTACAGCTGCACAAGCTGATGAATGACCTCCTTTTAGTGCCAAATAAAGCTGCACAGGTCTGACCTGCACACGCTCAGTACTGTTCACTGAGTGATCAACCTGACCTTGAGCTGCAGTAAGTAGTTGTGGGTGTTTAACTTTTTCCATGATCAAACTCACTTAATTTGACCTTTAATTGTTTGAGGGCATCAGCAGCTGACTGTAAACATGTTTGTTTCTGTTTTCATGCTAAAAGGGACGGATGTCATTTTAGACATTCATGAGAACACGTGGAACACAATCATTCATAATGAATCACTAACATTTATCTCCATTCTGCGGTCCTTTCCTCCTCTCCTCTCCTCTCCTCCTCCATGTCCTTTACTTTCTTCTTTTCTTCAATCTTTGATTTAGTCCAGCTTCTTCTCTCTGTTTTCTGACATTTCCACATCCAAATCTTCCTTTCATCTCAAAAGCTTTGCACTTAATTCTGCAGCGCTGGGTTGGAGGAGCTGCTCAGGAATAAAGGTGTAGGTGTGTGTGTGTTGTGGTGACTGCAGGCAGCTAGTAATTGAAAAGCCAGGATGCCGGCGCCCGGAACCCCGTGACCTCGTATTGAGGAGCGACCATTGATTTCTACAGAGCAAGCGAGAGAGGGACGGAGCGAGGTATGAGGAGGAAGAAATTAGAGAAGTAAAACTGGGAGAGGAGGAGAGAGAAGGAAGGATGAAAGGAAACCAGAGAGAGGACGAGGAAGCAGAGAATAAATAACAAAGGAAGTAGAATGAAAATGTAGTAAATGCTGCCCAGTACTACAGTGGGAAAAAAGAGCAACCTCGAGGGGTAAATGTGGGACTGTTTATCCCCACTGAACACCAGAAGCAAGTGATAACCAAGGAGCCAAAAACTGCAGTTCCTCTGGTGGTCGCTTTGGGCTGGCGTTAATCATTAAAGACCACAGTTTTAATTCCTGGGCTTCTGCAGGTCAGACTATTTAGATCAGTTTCTGTCAATAAAGATGTGCCTGAGTCTGCTGATGAATTATTTTCTGTGCCCTCATTTTGAAGCAGAACCAAAATGGCAAAGCCGGGTCAGGCGACTTTGTTTGGGAACGACGTAGTGGTCGATATAAGCCGGGGTGCACCGAGCTCAGCATAGTTTACAGGCTACTTGATTCCCTTTCACCTGCATGCTGCCTGTTTACACTCATTTGTGGAGGTGTATTGGCTCCTGTCCATTGGCATTAGCAATGTCAGCCTAGTTCAGCAAACGTACTGCTGCTACGCGGCCTGCAGCACAAAGTCCTCCTACTTCAGCTTGAGAGTAAACCAACAGCGCGCAGGAATCTGCTGGACTGTTAATATAAACTTAGCCAAAGCAGTGAAGCTAAAATCTTACAGTCAAGCTCTTCTGTCACTTCCTGCTGCGTTAATAAACGCCAAAGTTGCACAACAGTTCCCAGCGAGTCGTTCTTCGGTTTCCCACGCTTTGTCCTCCTTATCAGGCATCTGACCCACAGGTAATAGAAAGACAATGTCACGAGATTAACAGCTACACAATGGGCCACTGTTTCCCTGGCAACAGAGGGAGGAAGGCGAGCAGGAGGTATGGGATGGAGTGATTAAAAGGGGAGAGGAGGAGGAGGGTTAAAGGGGAGAAGTGACTCGGTTGATTGCTGAGAGGAGATGGATGCTGGAATGACTGCAGTGAGAGAAAACAGAGCAGAGTGACACTGAGCAGAAAAGAACGAAGAGACGAGAGATGTAGAATGAGACGAGAGAGGCGATGGAGTCATTAAAGACACAGACGGGTTCGTGGGAGTGGTTAAAGAGAAGAGAGGAGAGGTTGAGATGATCAGTCTAACAAAAGAAAATGTGGGATGAGATGAAGAAGAAAAACATTAAATAACTAAACGAATTAAGCAACACTCCAGGATGAATTTGCTACAAACAAATCATGAGACCACGAGTCTGATTTGGGACCATTTTCATGTTTTCTTTTAGTTACGTTCACAGACTGGATACAGACAGATCTGTGAGTATTTAGACAATGACACACTTTATCCTGATTTTGTGTCTCTGCAGCACAGCGGTGGATTTAAAATCAAACGATCAACAGTGCAGACTTTCGGCTGTAACTGTTTTTACACACAGTTCCCCATTTTCAGAGGCTCAAAGCATTGCTTTTAATAACTGGATGAAAATCCTTTGCAGTCAATGACTGCCTGATGTCTAGAGCCCGTGGACTTCACCAAATGCTGCGCTGAGATGCTCTGCCAGGCCTTTACTGCAGCCACTTTTATTTGTGGATCTTCAGTTTTGTATTTATGCGGGTGGGCTGAAAACTTCCCAGGCTGACCACGATGCAATGGTCAAACTTGACCCAATGTGTTTTATTTTTTGGCACAGTCTCCCCTGCAGTCCACACACTTCTTCCATCGGTGTTGCAGTGCTTGGATTCCCGTGGTATAGAAGCTCTCGTCCTCAAAAAAGTCCTCAACAGCTGAGATGACCTCACCATCGGTCCGATACTGCTTCCCAGCCAAGTGTTTTTTCATGTTGGGGAACAGAAAATAGTCTGATGGTGCCAAATCAGGAGAACATGGAGGGTGATTCACCAGCTCAAAGCAGTCGCACACAGCAGCCATTGCAGCCACAGACCTGTGTGTAGGAGCATTTTCCTGGTGAAACAGGACCCCCTTGGTCAGTTTTCCAGACCATTTTGGCTTGATTGCCTTTTGCAGCTGCTTCAGCAAGTTGACATAGTATTCTCCATTGATAGTTTGGCCTTTTTGAGGGTAGTCAATAAACACGATGCCCTTTGCATCTCAGAAGACAGAAACCATCACCTTCCCTGCTGATGACACCACCTTGGCCCTCTTTGGTGGGGGAGAAGATGGGTGTTTCCACTGCGTGGACTGCCGTTTGGTCTCTGGCTCTAAGCGGTGATCCCAATATTCATCTTGGGTGAGGAAACGTTCAATAAAACCGGCTAAATTTGCTTCAAAAAGTGCCACGTTCGCCTGCGATATGACCAGCCTGGTGTGCTTTTGATCCGGCGTTAAAAGTCGTGGCACCCACCGAGTGGAACCTTTGGCATGCCAAGTTTGTTATGCTGAATGTTCTCGATTCCTGCAGCATTAGCTATCTGATTAACAGTTAAACGTCTGTCATCCATCACCATGTGGTGAACACGGTCAGTGTTTTCTTGGGTGGTGGCCGTGGCAGGATGTCATCTTGGGCCATCATAAAGGCTCTCCGTACCCCTGCTCATAATAACTGAACTGTTCTCTTAGGTCGAGATCAGGTAACTGACTTTCTTTTCCTTGAGAAAGTCTTGGGTTTGCTTTGGGTCATTATCCCTTTGACTGTGAAGTTATGTCCATTCAGTTTTGGAGCATCTGTCTGAATCTGAGCAGAGTACCGCCCTGTACACTTCACGATTCATCCTGCTGCTTCTATCAGCAGCCACAGCATCCAAACACCAGTGATCCAGATCCACTGGCAGCCACACATGTCCATACTGTAATGTTATCTCCACCATGTCTGGCAGATAATGTGGAATGCTAGCTTCTTGTCTTCCTCTTACCATTATTCTGGTACAAGTTATAGCCTAAAGAACTGTTCAGCCTTTTTTAGATGTTTTCCAGGAAAGTCTAATCTGACCTTTCTGGTCTCCAGTGTAACCAGGGGTTTGCACCTCATTGTAAACTCTGTTTTTCCATTTGTGAAGGCATCTCTTAAGTGTAGGCTTTGACAATGATACACTTACTTCTTCAAGAGTGCTCTTGACTTGGTTAGATTTCACATGAAAGTAATTCTGTCATTATCCACTTTGCCTTCTGCGGTCTTTCTAGCAGTAATTAGCAGGTATGTGAGTCCATGCAATGTGTCTGTATAGTTTATGGATGCAAATATTGAGGCGCTTATGTTAGCTAGTTTTTGCTAACTAAGCTAGGTATCATTAGCTGATTACTTATGGTCACTTCCGTTTTCAAAAAACCGACCGGGCAAAGACCAAAACGCTAACTTTGAGGCTTCAAGTTCAAAACCAAAAAGTCACAGTGGCCACATATGTTCTATATTTAAAACCCCCCACCTAAAACCTTAAGGCAGGGGTGCCCAAACTTGCGGCCCGTGGGCCGCTTCTGGCCACGCCCCCTTCTGGTCCACGAATTGATGTCAAAAATAACATAAAATTTGGCCCTTTAAGTTACTTTTTTGACATTTCGCTTAACCCTCTTAATAGGAGGGGAAGGCGAAATGTCAAAAAAGTAACTTGGAGGACCAAATTGTATGTTATTTTTGACATCAATTCGTGGACCGGAAGTAGGGGGTGGGGCCTGAGCGGCCCGCGGGCCGCAAGTTTGGGCACCCCTGCCTTAAGGTATAAAATGAATATATGAATTTACAGTTTAATATCATAGTACGTTTTATTAAAAAAAAAAAAATAACAACAGGAGAATCAGTTGTACATGGATAAGACCATTGTGATTTCTTTATTGATTTTTTTTCTTCTTTTATACATAGAGTGGAACAACAATTATTCTCCAAATAGCTCCTTCATGTTTGATCATCAGTTTTATTCCACACCACAAGTTTGCAGTCACTTCACTTTTTCTGTTCCAAACAAATGTCAAAAATAAAAATGTCTCATTTGACTTTTGATTACAGTATGACAAATATGACAAAACGTAAAGAAAAGGGAAAATAAACGAAGAAACAAAGGATTAAAATGGTGTTCAGGGTGAGGTTTTGGCGGGTGAATATGTGATTGGATGATACAGGTGAGGTTTTGGCGGGAAAGCATGTGATTGGATAACATAAGAACATGTGTTTTTAAGAGGAAAATGCTATAATTACTCTCCACTGCAGTGTCTGTGGTAATTAGAAACGTGGACAGGTTGTGATTTTGTCCACATACTGACTTCATGGCTCTGCCACTTTGACCTTTGACCCAATACTGTTGATGCTGCTGATGCTGAAACCAGGAATTCTGACTGAATTTCTGTTTATATGCACAAAAGAAATGAGACTAAATGTAGAAATTTTATCTTATTGGTTTGATGTTAAAACTTTTCATCTTACTTGTGCAAGTTAGTGTTAGGTACACATAAGTTATTAATAAGTTAATAACTTAGGCGACTTAATGGTAACCAGGGCATTAAAAAGTAACATTTGTATCCATGTGGGTTTATAGCAAAAAGATAAAACAGAAAATAAAAAATATGGATTTAGCATATTAATTTATCTTTACCACCAGATTTTTTTTAAAAAAAAAAGCAAAAATATACCTGACAAGGACAAAAAAAAAAAAAAGTTTTCCAAAGTCCGACTGTTAATTTTGGGGGGTAGATGCCATTTTCTGTTATGATCCTGCTTAAGTTACAATAACACTGGAAGTGCTCTGTTGTCTGTTTTAAGTAACATTGCATGAATTTTAACACAATCACAAAACACTCATCTTAAAAATGTTTTTTCCAACTGTCGGAAACACTGAAGTAACTTTAACTTTCACTGAGCATTAATTCAGTTACTGAGTTACGGAGGACCATTTGTGACAAGATTCTCAACAATAAAAATACTTTTCTTTTGACATTGAAGTAACTTGAATTTGATCATCAGTCCATTTGTTTGTTGGCTCTTGTTGTTCAAAGATGGCGGGTAAAAAATAAGATTACATTTTGAGCTTCTCCTAAGCTGATGCTCCCATAATCCAAATGGAAGCAAGTTATCAGGTTAAACATCAGCAGGTCAAAGGTGTGCTAATGCGAGATGCAACACAAAGGTCTGTTTGTATAGCATATAGTGATGGAAATGAAACAAGAAGATGACAACAAGAAGATGGTTAATAATAAGACTCACAATGCATTACATGGCTAGCTAATTATACTCATGCATAAAATCTGGGCTATAGAACTGCTGTATGGATTATGTAATGTGATGCTAGCATTACTGCACAGGACAGAAACCCAAATAAAAATGTAAAAGAAATACGTGAAAGCAGCGGTTATTATTCTGGGCTGAAACATGATTGTGGCATCATTCCAACAATGTTCCCAATCGGGAAAATATCCACAAGTGGACAAAAACCCCTTCAAAAGAAGCAGAGACCCAAAAAAAAGATTTAAAATGATGCATCCCTCAATCCTTGGCAGATGGGACAGAGAGAGAACAGCAATACATCAACAAGAAAGAGAGCATAGAAGAAGACAAGCATTTTTAATTTTTGGTTTTAGCGCACCTTTTTAACTATCACAAAAAATCACAACTTAAAAATGTATAAAGCTTTTTACCCCACATTTGTTTCATTTTAAAGTTACAGTTACCAAAAAAAGGAAGAAGAGCAAGTGAATAATTTATGACATACGCTATAATAACATCATCCTAACACTAGTGTCTATGAGGTATATCTGCAACAGTTTGGTAAAGAGAGCACGGTCTGCGCACAACGCTCACAAGTTTGTCTCCATGTTTTTTTTTTTAAAGCTTTGCAACCATTTAAGAAGAAGAAGAAGAAGAAGAAGAAGAAAGAGGAAGGCAAGGAGCTGAATTTCCACCTGAACTGGTCGGTTTCTTTGGTTTCTTTCTTGCTCAAGATCGCAAAAGTGTTCATTCAGAAACTCAAGAGCTTTGATGTGTTGCAGTGACACGTTTGATCTCCACTCTGTGATCATAGAATCAACATAATGAAAACTGCTCTAAAGTCACAATATATCAAATTTATTTTCACAGTGTTGCAAATTAAGATGGTGATAAAATGGGTTTGCAAGCACGTTCTGTGATCAGTCGTTCTTTTGATCGCAAATAATAATAAAAGTTGTGTTTTTCTTTACTTAAAGTTTATGTCTCTTTGGTTTCCATATATAAAAACATCCATTTAATCTCCCTGTGCAAATTCCTGGTGGCTTGAAACCAACATTTATTTCTGTATTAGAAAACTTTAAGGTTTTGTGGAGTTTTGTGGAATCAATCAACTAATGTTGGTCAAAAATTTTAATGTTTTCTATGTTATTGGCTTTCTGTATATGTTGTAGGCCAAGAAGTAAAAATAACCATATAATCAATAGAACAGTTTGTTATGTGAATTAATTGGAGAGCGAGAGAATGGGTTTGATGGTATGTTGTGACTTTGTTGCGGTCATAATACTTATATCACTGTTGGGGAAAAATGCAACAAAAAAAAAGAAGCTACAATGGAGATGACAAACTCCTGATCCACCCAATCAAACTGACAAACTCTGATGAGATTGTATCCAGTAGAACTGCTATAAAACAGCTTTTAGAAATTATAATCACAATACGTCATAATTATTTCAGGGACGCTGTGAAGTTGGTTAGCATGTTATGTAAACATGCTGAAAAATCTAATTTCTTGTGATCACAATAAAAAAAAATTGATGACAAAAAACGCTAAATATTGACGTGTCCATGAGGTCAAACTCTTTCATTCATCTCTGTGTTCATTCTTGATCATCTGCGTGCCAGACTAGCTTGAAGCAAACACGAGATTAACATCTGTATTCAACATCAACCAGATCAAATGTGGGAACCCAGCACAGGAAACGAGGGGACAGCAGGTAGAAGAGAGGAGTTGAACCTTTGGTATTTGCTCTGTTTCTTTGCTTTGATTGCGCTGCAAAGTACCAAAGAGCAGTGAAGAACCTCAGCAGTGGCGGCCTCGCTGAGGTTTTTCCCCTTTTTGTGGGAACAGAAAGTTTATAGCACAACAGAGAGATCTAGACTTCGCTTTGGTTCAAGCAAGGCACTCATCCAAGGTTATCTCATACTTTGCAACAAAAGCGCTCTCTTTGTTTTTTTGAAGCGGCCTGGTTTGGAAAAGCAAAGTGTGTCAATCAACCCTAAAATTTTTCAGAGGTTTCTTCTGCCACCATTTGGCTTCCCCAGCTGATTTTTAAGCCAAATGCTTGTGAGAAGGGAAGTAAAATGGTGCAGTTGGATGCGTAGATCTCACATATTTGATGCTACTTGCATATTGCTGCTGCTATGAGAGAAAAATATACTGTTTTATTAACTGAAGAAGACAGTTACATGACTTTAAGACATTGTGGCTCCCTTTTCCTTCAGCCTCCTGAACCACTTTGGTATGCTTTGCTTTTCCAAGCAGGCCTGTGAGATCAGTGTAAGGTTCATGGAGTATTTTGTCTCATCATAGATGTGTCACATCATAGATGTGTCACATCACAGAGCAAAACAAAGAAGCTCACAAATGACTCCTATTTCATTTCTTGAGATGTTTCTTGTTTGCATTTTAGAGCAAAGCAAAAAATGTCTAACATTACCTGGTAGACTTTTAGCACTATCAGTGGGCAGGATTCAATCATTTTGACACATCCTCAATAGAACAATTAAGAGGGTCAGAAATAGTTCGTTTGGCTCCTTCCTGCTCAAACACAGTGTCACATCATTGCTGTTGCTGTGCAGCACTAAGTTAGTAACAATCAGCCATCTAATTAAAAAAAAAAAAAGAGTCCTGAAAGAGTGTTGAGGATGAAGAAACAAGACTTTGGTCTCTGAACAGAACACATCTCATCCAAAAGGTGCTGGTACTTGTTTAAGGGGCTGGTTGTCTTATTACTGCAGTCTTTATGGTGCAGTGCAGTGATGCTAAGAGCTTCCAGCTTTTATATTTCAGTCCAAAGCATCGTTATCGGTTGTTTTTACTTTTGTATCTCAGCGTAAAGGCTTTTATTTTGCTTCTGTATGTTATACAATTACATTTAGCTGAAGTAGGCCTGTCACAATAACTAATTGTAGTTAATTTACCAACTACATCTGGCTGTACATTATATCTAAAAGATGCAAATTTTTACATTAAATCGTGGGGCTCTTCTTTTCGATGTTCTGGAGCCATTTAGCGGTTGCACATATTTCTGAATTAAAAAAAAAACACTGATCACATGAAATGTTTGAGTTACGACTGACTGAGCCCTGATATTCTGCATCCAGCTGGACCCTACATGATACCTGCCTCTTCCCCTTCTTTGCACTTTGTGTGGCTAAAAGGCTGAGTGGGGCTAAAGGAGAAGCAGGGAAAGGAGAGAAAGAGGAAGTAAGAACAAGAGAAAAAAGAAACCGTAGAATCTGTGAGATTATTAATAAAACAGAGAAAGCACAAAAGCATGGAGCTGAGCGCAGACCGTACCGAAGAGGAAACAAATCTTTGGTTTCTTTGGTTTCATCAACACGATTAAAAGGACAAATGGAAAGTCAGTGAGGTAGCCTCTCTGGTTCTCACTACTGAAATAGAAAGTTTTTTTCTTTTTACACACAACAGACAAAGTCAGTCTTGGAAGCAGCTAGCTTTAAGGGACTCCTCAGTTTTCCTTCGTAACAAGCGAAACAAGTTGGTGTGTTGGCATTCACGCAGTCACACGTGTTGAAATCCTGATAACGGCAAGCATTTCACTTCCTGTTTATAGTACCTGGACCATGACATGGTTTATTTAGAGTTTGTGGACTCTTTGAAGGGGATGTGCACATGAATATGGTTTGATTTATAAACTATCTGGCTTCTGGTGCTCACATATACTGTATATAAAAGATGGACGTAGCCTTTGATTAGGGTCTGAAAAGTGAAGCCAATGCACGGCCTGCATTCTTTATAATGGCCAGCAGGGGGGTGGCTGCTCAGGTTGAAAAAACGAAGTCAAATTGCATTAAAGTCTATGGGAAAACGACCCTACTTCTCACTGTATTTACAACCCCAGTAAACACTTTCCAGATAAATTTATGGTCGTAACTGGTAGTTTGAAGTCTTCTTCACGATAGAACGATGTTCTTTTTATAAATGATGGTCCCATTTAGAGTAACAGATAAAGTAGGGTATGCTTTTAGAGCGCAGTCAGTATGAGTAGTTCCCGAGTCTGGCCCACCGTTCACTTGTGATGTTTAGTTTCACAAAACCGAGATGGTGACGACCAAAAGCCTCAAGGCGAAGCTTTAAAATGGCACGTCACCATGGCTACATTCATGTTTTATGTACAATATACGGGGGCCCTCTGGTATACACCTGACAATATGTCTTAGACTTGTAAAAAATTATATAAAAATTATCTATCCATATCCTCGTCATCCTCTCTTGGACTACATAAAACTGTTTTTGATTTGCTGAATCTAAAATGTAACAAATAGGGCTTGAAAATGTTGGTTTGGAAGAAGTGTGCGTGATAATATGAATAAGAGCTTTAGCAGGGTGTGAGCTGCGTGGATGTAAACACACACAGTTTATTGGCCTCTCAAGGATTCCAGTTATCTTTGGTGAGTCAGTTCATATCAGCATGTGGCCCTTCACTTCACCTGATCAAGTGTCACCAGAACATCAGTCTGAAATTCATTGCTTGTTCAACAATGGTCAGCAGGATGCAAACAAATCAGCAACAAAACAATAAATTAGCCACAAAAATCACAGGGAGGAAAAAGAAAAGCAGATGCAGTGCTCATCATTCAGTAGGCTAGTATTTGTCATCAAGAGATTGTTTTCATTTCCAAAAAACAAAAATCATTACCAGGACAAACAAAACAAAACAACAAACAAACAAACAAAAATCCCCCAAAAAAACAAAACCCAAAACTAGATCGGCTAAAGAGTGAGAGCAAGTGTTGACATTCAGAAGTACGCAAGTCTAAATCGACATTTCTACATTGTTTTGTCATTAAGTCTAAACATTCATAACACAATATCTCATTTGCTTTTAAAAGTAAAGCTAGCTAAGAATAAATTAACAGGCCTGGCAAACGCACTGCATCTTTGATGCACCTAACATTCTTAAATACTCATAAATATTCAGCAAAAAACAATTACATCTAATTAAATAACATTAAATTATCATTAAGTACAAAACTAGCGTGTTCTAAAACACCTCATAAATAAATACAGCATTGAACGGAAAGGAAAAGGAAAATACAGTGTAAACTTTGGCAAAGCTAATCATCATCAAGGTAAAAGGGCTCAGAGGGAGATTTGGCAACAAAAATTTGTTCGCTTAAATTAATTCACAATTAAAAACATAAATTACATTAAAAAAAAATCACATATTGCAAAAAAATCCTAGAAAGGAATGCAGTAGTAGTAAAATTTGGCAAATAATTTTTAAGTACTTAAAAACAAGCAATGAAAACCTCTTTGGGACTGTTTTTTGGTTTCATACCCTTCTTATTTCATTTTTATTTATTTTTGTTGGTTTGGCAGGTATAGCCTGTATTAAATCCAGACAGAACTGCAAGTGGGAATGGAAAATGGCCGCCACCCCCTGAACCGTAAGCCACGCCCCCTCCTTTGGGCGCGGTTAGCAGGACGGGCGGTTCAGGTGGGTGGTGGATTTCTTTGGACTAGAAGCTTTACATAAAGAAAGACAGAGAGAAAACTAAGGATAAAGCTATTTGACCGATATTTTAGCAGTTTCTCTCAGCAGGTGTCGACTTGGTGTTTTTTGGTTTGGTTTTATTTATTGTTGTCGTATACACAGGAGCAGCAGCGTACTGCCTCCCCCCCAAGGAACGAGCTAACATGGGCTTTCTTTGCTACTGAGAGTGTTTTTTTTTTGGTGAGGTTTCTCCTACAGCATGGCAAAGTGGGTACAACAAACTCAAAATATATTTTTCATAAACTTTCTGGACACCCTTAAAAACTTTTCAACCCCAGCCAAGCAATGTTTTTGTCCTCTAGCTGAAACTCAACTCTGGGTTACTATAATTATAGTTACGTGTCCCAGAAAAGATTATTGTACAGGTTTCGTGGTACAAATCCAGCCTAAATCAGCCTGACTTTTTCTTGTTTAACTGATTTCTAGCTGGGTTTGGGTTGAAAAGTACAAAGTTAGACTCGGTGTTAAAGAAACTGATTGAAAAAGAAAGGTGACAGGGTGCTATTGTTAGTACAGCAAAAAATCTTTGGTATGCACCGTACGGTTCAAATAGCACTACCACTGTCACTCTTTCTATAGAAAGAAGTGTGCTGGACAAGAGCAACTGGCAGGAATATTCAAACTGGGTGTAAGCATAAGAACAACTAGCTTATGTTGTTTCTTAATGTTAATTCACCCAGCTCATATATCTTGTCCTGTTGGAGTTGCAGTAGATGGAGGTAGACTTTGACCTGTGTGAAAAGCTAAAAGTGAGAAACTTTTGATTTTTTCCAAAAAGTATTTCTTCCTCGGTGTGCAGAAGTTCGTGTTTGTGTGGTGGTAACATTTGTGGATGATGATGGCTACATTGATGCCATGCTGAAGGAACAACCAATAAAAATAAAAGCTATAAGTTTTGGGTAAGTTCTCCATAGGAAAATAAAATTAGCTACTTGCAAACTAGTGGCCTTAAAAGCTTAGAAGCAGCTATTTACTAGCTAGCTAGCTTACAATCAAAGTGAGTTTATTTTTGAAAGAAACATGTTGACTGAGTTTGTTGGTTTTAACGAGCTAACAGAAAGAAGGAATTGCTACTTGTTTTAAGTTAAAACACAAACAAGTTGGGTTAGCCTTTAAGCTAACACTGAATGTTTACCAGGTAATAGGTATACAAAAATAATTAAAAGCCACAAGACATCACTCTCAGCAACAGTAGCTATGCTGCAGGTGTAGATGCTTTACCTTTGTGGGTGGGGGGAGGAGAACTGCTACTGGAGTTAACGGTGAATCTTTGGTTTGTTAGCTGATGAGGTTTCTGTTGTTCTTTAACCTTTTTTTTAACTTTGAAAAACTGCATAGGCACACGTTAAAGACACTCTTCAACCGTGAGAGACACATTAATGTTCTGCCTTTTTCTGGGGGTCGAAGGGAAGAAAAATGGTCGACGGTGTCCACCGTTCGTTCCTTCCCTTCTTCCCGTGTGGTTTTACCCTTTTCAGTCCCCAACTTGCTTCCCCTTAAAGATGGCCTGACACAATATCAGGCAGAACAAAGCTACTTCTCCACTCTCGTGATGTCATCCTTCCTCATATTCTCCCTTCATCTCCTTGTTGTCGTTGTCCTCCATCCTCGACGTTGTCGCCTCCACTCTTTTTTTTTTTGTTTTTTTTTTTCCTTTTGTTTTTGGTAATAATTCTCTTCCATCATCAGTTTTTTTTCCTTTTTTTGGAACAGTTAGGTGCAGAAAAAAGGTTTTCTTTGGTTTCGATTTGTCAATAAATAGAAAAAGTCTCAAGTGTCCATTTTTTTTATTTTAAATCGTTCTTAAAGCCTTTGGCTTGTCTCTAACCAGGCCAAGACTCAGCCTGGGGTTTTCTAAAGAGTAGGGGCTGCTGACTGACGCCTTTCCTTTGGTTTGGTTTCTTTTTCTTTTCTTCTCTTTTCATTTTTTTTTTTTTTGGTTTGATAGCTGAGTGAAAAATGATTGATGAGGTGAATGCAGATGGTAAAAGATACTAAAGTTGAGCTGGAGGTGACAGCGGTTGAGGTTTTGTGGGTGCGTTAGTATTTACATCATGTGTAAAGGCTGTACAGTGCGACAGTAATACCTTTAAATCAATGGATGTTGAAGCATTTGGTAGCGATGGATGCTTGGACACAAAGACGGTCACAGACACGGGCAGAATTTTCTATTTTTTTGTGTCACGGCCCATCTGTTTGTTGATCATCCCTTTTATCAAGCATCCAACTTTCCTACGCTGCAAACAAATTCAGTTTCTGAGTGTTGTCCTCAAACTTGCATTGTATTACAGCTGATCTTTCCAAGTGGCAAGCAAGAGGCATTTGCTCATCTTGATAAATCAGCACAAAGTGATGCCCACTTAATGACCGAAGATTCATAATCATTTTTTTTGCAGCATGAAGACCTGTTTTCCAGCCCACTGACCCTCTGGAAGAGATGGATTAGCCAGGCATCGTCTTTAGATTGTCCTCTTTAACTATTACAAAGGCCCTGATCCGCCTGGATAGTTCATCCTTCTTGGGCTCAGACGGTTAACTGGTTCGGCTGATGTGTCGATGCGGTGGGAGTTTTTGGTTTGTTTGTCTATGGTATTTTTGAAGGCAGCTCGAAGCTTTCCAAAAAGCATCTTGACTTTAGAGCTGGAAGGTTATCAACCCAGAACCCTTTGTGATCTTAAAAGCTTAGTTTCTCCTGATGAGGAATCTCCTGATTCTGAACATTGTGATAACTGTCTGAAACAATGTTTGCTTCATTTCGTCATAAATCTATAGAAGGATAAACTTCCCTTTGCTAGAAAGGCCAACAAGAACTTCAGGGCAAGGTTCAAGAAATATACTTGGTGGATGGCAAACATCTCTTTGTTGCATCTATTTGTTTCAACTAATGCTAGATGTTGAGAAAAGGTGGTTAGCTGACGGTTAGTCAACATCAAAATGCTTGCAAGGTTCATGTGGCTGACTAATTAAAAGCCTTCTTGAAATTCTGTATTGACCATATCAGGACTTGCCATATCGCTTGATATGTCTGAACTGATTTTAGACCCATTTGAATAATGATCAACCAAAGATCAAAGTATCTTTTGTCTTTCTGGGCTACAATTAGCCGTTGGCCTTCAAATCTACTTTCAGATTTGGGACAGATGGTTATAAATTTCAGCTCTTGTCCAGATTTCATTAAAAACCTTCTTTGTTCTTTGCAAACAAAGAAGGTGCTAATGCTAAGATGCTTTGTGGAGTGTGCTTGCCTCGTGGATGAGTTTATGGTAACACAAGTGATGGGTGGGTGAAGCAAGGGTAAACTGGAGCTTAGCTTTGGTTTGGCTGTGAATTCAGGGAAACGTTTGGGAAATGACTCTTTAAAGTTGTGCATGTGTGTATGTGTATTTCTGCAAAACGAGTACCTGTCTGAAACTTTTGTGTGTGTCTGCATGTGTGTGTTTGTACGTTCATATAGTACAGTGTGTAACAACAGACGGCGAATGGATTTCAGCCACTGTTTAAAAAAATGGCATCCTGAGTTTTCTACGATGTGAAGACCACTTGGCTTGGCAGAGAGCCCCGGTTCTATTGCAAAGAAAATGTGCTTCAAGATTGTGCTCACATACATCATATATAGTCACATATAATACACTAATACTCCGTCAAACTCTAAGTATGCTGAGAAAGCTTGTAGTTCTACATGTTGGCTCAAATTATGAGTAAGTTGCATGTGCCTTGGTGAGTGTTTGTGTAGGTGTGTATGTGTTTGTGCTTGCATATTTTGCCATTTTGAAACGTAAAAAAAACCTCACTGCCCCCCCTTTAAAGAGTCAAATCTTTGCATGTTTTGTTTTATCTAAAATGTGATGGAAATTTTGTCATTTTATAAACAAGAGTTGGTTATGTTCAATCATTAGAAAAATAATCGACCTTGAATTTTCCCCCCAAAAAGAATTTTGTAACTAATGCTAATTTGGATTCAATTATTTTAAGTCTTGATTTGCTGTGATCACATAGAGTGCACTACCTTCTGTTTGATCAGTAATAAATTCTGATGCTCGATGATTGTGCAGTCTCTGAACCCCAGGATCTAAATTAGAACTCTTCCTTGAACTTATCCGTCACCTTTGGACACGTGAGGGTTAAAATATCACAAAATTTCCACACAACTTTTTCTTATCCCAGAGCTTCTATCACATTCTGCAGTCTTAAAGCTTTCCTTGGTTTCCTGTTTGGTTGGTTCCTAGCTTATATTGCATAATAAAAAACACACATCGTCTTCTTGTCTTTGGTATTTGGGCTAGCATGTGAGCTTATTGTTCTAAAGGAGACATCGGTAGTGAACGTCTGAGAGGTTTGTATGTTTTAAAGATGAATTTACCCTTCAGCTTCTTTATGGATGTATGATGAATTTAAAAAAGGCGGTTTGGATAAAACAAGTCGTAGCAGTGAGCAGCCCCTCTCTCAGTTTATCACCCTCGACGAAAGAAAAAAAACAGACAAAAAAATAATGTAAAAAGTTTGGTTTTCCGTCACGCTTTGACTGGACGAAACCTCAACCCGCACCCTCAATCCCTCCCCAAAACTCCCACCCCCTCCCTGACTCCCCATCCCTTTCCTCTCTATCTATTATCACGCTTTGGTACAAGTGCTGGACGCTGAAGATTGGGCGCCGGGGCTAGCGCCATCGTCTGTCCATTTGTCCAGGCTCCGGCGGCGGGCGTTCATGAAGAAGTTGCTGACAGTGGTGAGTTCGAGGCCCAGCTGCTGCGAGATAGTGAGCTGCATCTCCTTGGACGGCCGCTTGTTCTCCTTGAAGATGGCCAGTAGGGTGCGCCGCTGCAGGTCCGTAAAGACCAGCCGCGACTTCTTTGGCGTGTTGTTGCGGTCCTTTGACGTGTCTTGCTCCTTCCTCTTGCATGCTGTGAAACAGGGAGAGGAGGAAGAAAAAATAGGAGAGAAAAAAGAGAAAAGTGTTAGTGTTAGTATTTGAACAACAAACGTTGGAGGAGGATTTAACAGCGTCTCTCACATGAAACACAGCCAGAAGGTCTTGTTTGCAGATGCTCATGTTGCTCTGATCTGTGTACCTTCCGTCTCGCCATGTTTTCCATTGTGCCACTGGGCTGAACTTTACCAACATGGTTCAGGCTGTTATGTTTCACTGATTAGAAAACACAGGAGTTGCATGAATGTTTGGTAACTAAGTTTGCTTTAACCTCGAGTGTACTCGGTTCATTTCCTAATTGATTTGGTTGTTTAGACTGCCGTGAAATCTGACCATCAAACTCTAGCTGTGAAGTGAATGACCAGAGTGAGACGGCATTGAAAAGCAGGTCCAGTGACTCCGAAAGATAGGCCAAAGGTAAATCCAAGTCTGAAAGTTTGTGTAAACACAGACTTTAAAAGCCTGGATCCAGCCCGCTGTGAGCTGCTAAAAATAATGGAGGCAACTTGGGCTGCACAGAGACCAGAGGTTAGAGCAGGAACAGGACAGTGAGCATGTATGTATTTTGACCAAACTAATATTAAAAACGCTAATTTGTTCCAATCCTTATGTTGCAGGTGTATGATGGTTTATACAGGCTGAAGGAATATTATAAATAGCAATAAAACACTATAACACATCTATTTGAAAGGTTAATAAGTGCACAGAGTAGCAGGTTCTCTTTCAGTGAGGAAAGAAGTAAACTGATTTAACAGAACTACGAACTGTTTTTAGTAAGTATATTTAATCATGTAATGTCTTTCAAAATACAAATTACATTAAGTAAAACCAACAAAAATTAAAAAAAAAAACACCAGAAGTAAAATAACATCAGGACATCAGCGGTAAGCAGCCGACCTGTTTGGGTGGGCTTAGCCCTGAATTGGCCTGCCTACAGCACATCATGTAACACTCATAAAGTCAGGATTCTTATGCCTTATGCCTCCTCACCTGTGAGTGTTTGCTTTCTCCCGCTGGCCTCTACATGTACGACCCCTGCCTGAATCAAAGGTTTGGATTATTTTTCTGCTTTTTCTTGGTATGAAGCTGAGTTATAGCCCCATGCTTACATCGACCCTTCCTGAGTACATCAGAGAGCCGTGGGATCACCATTTTCCGGTGTGAAGTAACTGTAGTTTTCCCATCGCTGGTTAACACCTCCTGAAAAGTGTCTGCTGCTGTATCACAATCGGGCAGGGCGGAGGAGGATGAGGACGAGGAGGTCTGTGTGTGTTTGATTTGATTACCTCCCTGAATTAAGTATGCACAAGTCAGAGCCCAGCTGATCAATACGAATCAGGTTAAGGACTCAATTCAGTAACAAAACTATTATGTAAGGGGAAACTCTCCTCTCTGTAAGCACGCACACAGAGCGACATCCCTCCCCCTGTCAGCTTCATATCACAGCGTTTAGCGGCCTGATGGCAGATTAAATGAATTAAACACGGCACCTTTTATTTGTTTCTCCGCCTCAGATGGATTCACAAATGTAAAATTTTAGTTTAGGTGGATTTTCTGGCTGATTTTTGCAGGATTTTTCCCGGACGAGGACCCAGTTAGTCCTTGTAACATAAAAGCAATTTGGTCTGTTTTACCGTATCTGACAGACATTTTCCTCTTAGGTCTGAGCATTTATGACCCTGAAATATCCTTTATACATGACTAAAAGAAACCTCAATTAAAACGTCTTTGGCTAAAATGTCTTTGCAGGTCATCACATAGTCATCTATGCAGGTTTTGGTATCTTTGAAAATACTGGCCTCTCCACTGATGTTCATTCTGGGATATTTTGGGGGATTTTTATTGGAAAAATGCCTTTAAATTTAAGATATACCCCCCTGTTCTGGGGAAACCTTCACAAAATAAGTTGGGAGATGAATAAGCTGAGTTTAAGTGTCTCCGTGTCTGCGCTGTTTATCGTGGAGGGAGTGATTCTTCTTCCTTTGTTCTCACTGTCAGTTTTGTGGTTGTAGTTACAGTTTGTCACTGACAGGTGGCACTGTTGATCTCTGAAAATGAAGGCAGCTGCTACCAAAAAATAAAAAAGTGAATAATAAAAAAAAATAACTCACACTGAGAAAATGTATTCAGCCTGAGAGAGAGCTGAGAGCCACAGACACCTCAGCTTTAAATCATCCTGACTGTAGAGATGTGTACAACAATCATCAATAATAATAATAATTATCTTTTAAATCACAAATAATGACTTTATTCTGTACGCATTCTGCATGTTGAGCCTCTTAAAGCTGTTTCATATCTGTACCTGATTATTTGACTATTTATTTTTTATATCCATGTTTTTACTTTAGGGAACCTTTACATGATCAGATTTGATTTTAAAGAACACTTGTTATTAATAGCGGGGCAGTCAGAGGGGCTAAAATGTGTCACAGGTTTGTTAATTCAAAGTCTAAACTAGAGGCAAATGTTGGACTTTGGACGCGGCTATTGACCGGATGATCATTGTGATAAAATATTTAACAGTGAGCTAACAGACTGAGGGAAATACACTCCTCTTCATACTGGTAAAAAAAACCAAAAAAAAAACCCAATTTAATTTGAATTTTTTTTCCCTGCCGCACATTTAAAGCTTGAAGGAGACAAATGTGACTCTGCAGTCCTTTTGAGCAAATTTTGGATGGCAAAACTACTAAACTCATCATCATTGTTCTTTCTAATACTGCTGCTGTTTTAATCCACCTTTATCAATGCTGCTTTATCTGGTACACCTGGTTTTTTTTTTTGTTTGTTTGTTTGGGGGTTTTTTTTTAACCACAGGGTTTAACGGGAGAGAAACAATGCGCTGGACTCTGAGAAATAAGATTTTAAATATTAATTTGTGTGTGAATTTGAATGCAATAGTGAAACCTTTACTTCAAATATGTGATGACTGCTGCATGCATATTCCTTATTACTCTGCTTTTTTAAAATTTATTTCTAATATTCATTTCAGAATAAAGTGTATTCAAAATAAAAGCCTTAAACATTTACTAAAATAACTATAGTCAGTCACACGGCGATCACAGACAAACTCTCAGCATACACAACCACACGTACAGCCTGTTTGGAGGCTGCAGACATACTTGTGAAATTTAAAGTAAATTTAGTATATTTAATGAAGTCAATAACAAGCTCTCAAAGTAGAAAGGAGTGGGTCTAAATTTTGAAAGTCACATCATAGTTTTTAGCAGCTTTGAGCCCTCGTAACTTTAAAAAGCACAGCACATATTCACGTGAAGTTTTCAGGACTGAAAAATTGCAACCAGATCAATTTTACATCACGTCAAGCGTAATAATCTAAAGATATCATGGCTTCATTTAATGTCTGTGTTGTAAATCAGGGATGTCAGACTCATTTTACATCGTGGGCCGCATGCAGCCGACTGTGATCTTAAGTGGAGCGGACCAGTGAAAGTCCCCTTTCTGCCGGGGTAAAGAAGTTTAACTACAGATTCCCTGAGGTATCTTAATGTAAGATAAACAAGTGTAATCTTAACAGTACATCTCTGTTCTTGTACCTGATGAAGAAACGCTGCTGGAGTAAATGGGAAAAAAAAAATCTGCCAGCACGAGTCTTTGAGCTTAAATTATTAGAAATAAATGTGTAAAATTAAAGAAAAAAATCTGTTATCTCATTGACCAGAATGTCCTGTAATTATAACAGAGAGTTTCTGTTATTTCACAGACAGTGTCCTTTTTTTGTCCTGTGATAGGCCAGTTCTGGCCCCCAGGCCTTATGTTTCACACCACTGATGTAAAGGAACAGTAGCAATCATTCGTACCCTGGATCTTTGATCTGATTCTGAAAATTCACTGGAGAAAACTTCAAAAAGTGCATTCTGGGTAAACTTTGAAGGGTCATATCACCATATGAGATGCACTATATGGACAAAATTCAGGCCCACCCACGCATTAAGCTGCTTGGTCATGGAAACCCACGTCATGAAGGACACTTTGTGATCCAGCACTTAACGTGGGACTTCCTGTTTGAGTTGTCGTGGTTCCTAAACACTTCCACTTCGTGATAATAGCACTTCCAGCTGATCATGGAATATCTAGGAGGGAAGAAATTTCACGAAATGACTTGTTGCAACGGTGGCATCCACGGGAATTCAGTGAGCTTGTATGTTTGTAAAGCCAGACCGCACACCTGAACTCAGAGATTAAGAGGTGCGCTCCAATACTTTAGTCCATACTGTGTGTGTCTGCCAGACTTTGTGTTACACATGCTGCATTTAAAGGAGTTGACATGCTGTAAATAGATCTTAAATGTGCTCTCTCTGACTTTCTTGCTTCCTGCTTACTGTAGCTCGATTAAAAGCAGATCAGCAGCAGTTCACCCCACACAAGTTTTTTTTTTTTTTTTTT
>JASGAU010406614.1:0-12170 GCA_030220045.1 Australoheros facetus
GAAGTGATCAGTCCCAAAGGACCGCTTCCTGTGCAGCGCTTTTATTCGGATTTTCACAATAAGATCACGTGGGTTACACCAAACGCAGTTTACAGCATGTCATAAACAACATTCTTGGCTCTTTCTTTACCATATATGGTAGTAAGTATCCTGTGGAATGTGCCTGTAACATGGCGTATATGAGACACGTATCCTATGTTTGTTCTGCAGGCTTTTGAAACAGCCTGCAGGTAACTACAACTTCCTTTGTAAGCAATATCACCACGTGCTTCTGTTTTAAACATAAAACAGTATAATATATACACAAAACTTGTAGAAAAACATACAAACAGAAGATATGATAATTTATAATAAACAGAATGGAATTTATCCTATAATTCCAACACTGTCCATGCCTTTCCAGGTTGTTGTTCTACTCATGTGGTAGCATAAAATCTACTTTTCAGCACTTGCTTTCCTGTTGTCTTTGTACATTCTACTTACCTGCTTGCCTCCTCCCTCCTTCGAGAAACTTACCTGTAATCTTGCTTAACCCAATCAAGCATTGTCTAAGTCGGAGGCTTTCCTGTCTGTGGAAAACTGCAAGCTTGAACCCGTGTTGGAAAAATGGAAGTACTTACTGGAATCCTAGTTTACTTGAATAGTAAAGTCTTGCTGTTTGGAAAACTGAACTTGAGCTTAAACTGAACTGTCGCATTTCCCTGAAACCTTCATCAAAGCCTGTTAAGCCTTTCAATTTGTGTCCTGAATTTGAGTCCCTTAAGGGGGAACCTTGACAAAATCACAGTGAGCCATGAACCTGGAGATCATAATGTATCCTGCTTCATTCATTTAGGTGCCAAAAAGGAAAGCTTCCAGTTATCCAGACAGTGAATTCTGTCCCACTATTGCTGCCACATGTGTGTCACAGGACTACTGCTAAAGGGCACCTTGTGTCTCTTAGACACCAACAGATTTGACTG
Organism: Australoheros facetus; assembly: GCA_030220045.1. Taxonomy (NCBI): domain Eukaryota; kingdom Metazoa; phylum Chordata; class Actinopteri; order Cichliformes; family Cichlidae; genus Australoheros; species Australoheros facetus. The sequence goes on from JASGAU010406614.1 coordinate 963, forward strand.
AATATCAGCATTTAATGTACTGAGAATAAAAAGAGTCACAATGACCATCAGAGTCTGTCCATCCATCCATCCATCCATCCATCCATCCATCCATCCATCCATCCATCCATCCATCCATCCATCCATCCATCCATCTACCACTTATTTAGAAGGGGGTATTATAAAGTGTTAATAAATATTTTTTTTCTGTATATACATATATACCTTTTTGTATAATTTGAATCCATGGTTTAGATCAAAAGAAAAATGACAGCAACTATATGGAAAACTGATAAACACAGGTGAATCATGGTCACCAGGATCATGTTTTTCAAAGAAAACCACCTGGATCTGCATATTTAAACTTTGAACGTGCCGAGCCGCTGAGTTTCTTCAGGAATAGCTAACAAACAAAATCACAGCCACGTTCTGGGGGAACAGCCCCTCTGGGTGAAGCTCACAGCAGTGCCAACCATAAAATCCACTGTATGAAAGGAAATTATATCTGTGAAGAACGTCCATGTGATAAAGCACCACATGAACAATCCAGATAGGTGCCATGGAAACGTGGCCCTTTGAGCAGCATGCGGCGAAAATGGAGAGGTTCACAGTGAATACCAATTAAATGATTTTCTAACGTACACAATGACAATACAAATGACACACTTCTTCTGCTGCCTTTGTTAACATCACTGTGAAGGGGGACTTGACAAGTGCATGTCTTGGGAGCAGTTTGGGACTGAACACCTGATGTGGAAGAGGAAGAGTCTGATGGGAGATCCAGCTGTTCATCAGACAGGGAGCAGCAGAAACAGAAGCTGGTGGTGTGTGACTGAAGAGGAGAAGGAACTTCATCTTCAATACTACATGTAAACCCAACACAGGTTAGCAGTGCTGATCTATTTTTTTGTCAGTATGGGTCACAAGGCAACATTTACCTGTTATTTTATATGCCAGGTTGAATAAATATGTTTTGCATGTAAATGTTTCTTTGAGCCTTTGAAGTGCAAACAGAACTTTGGAGAAAATCCATGGAAGAGCAAGAGTCAGTGCACTTTACTGTGTCTGAGTGTGATCCATCACTCGCTTATCAGCAGCCACCAGCTGACATATAACGATTGTTGGTAAAAACAGTCACTCTGAGTTTTGTGGCCTCTTTGAGCTGGAAAAACAGTTCTTCAAATCACTCTGAATCTTTTGAAAATTCACACCTGTTTGGTAAACATACAGCACCTGGAAAATGAATGTTTATGCATTTTGGGGAATAGGTAATGTTTTTGCATCTGCCTCTTCGTTTGTGAAAGAAATAAAATAGTGAACATAAGTGAATAGGGAACACGATTGAAAATGTGTGGGGAGAAAGTCCTTGGCTTAAACAATCAGCTACTTAGAATAAGTGATGTTCCAGATTGAGGCCTTAATTATTTGGCTGCATCTGTGTCCCAGGGTAAAAATCAGACATCTTGGATTCCTAAACAACACGGTGTTCTGTAACAAAATCAGCCGTGATGAAATATCAGGAAACACACAAAGTTGTGAATTATATATTCCATGACAGAATACAGAGTGCCGGATGATTGGATAATTAACTGTCTGAACACAAACTGACACATCTTGATGTTTCAGCACATAACTAACAAATTATGGAACTTTGGAAATTATGCATGTGTTTATAGGTGGATTTTGTTAGAGCTAGAATAAGATAAGGGCTTCCCTTTAATTTATTGCAGTCTTTGTGATAACATAAGCTAATCTAATTGCATTGCACAAGCATGAAAAGTCCTTGTGATAAGGACTTTTACCTATGTTAGTTCATAGGTAAACAGCCACTTATAAGTCCTTATCAGATACACAGTATGTATTAATAAGACTAAATAAGTGTTTAACTAACTTAAACATTGTGCCATTGTTAAACCTTCACTAAGCTTTCTTTTGTCTCTTTCTTAAGAATGGCCTGTAATTTATAATTATGCATCTATTATCAGTTATTCACCCTTAACTACACCTTATTGAAGCATAATATTATACTAGTAAGCATCTAACAAGGGCGTGTAAGCTAGCTAATACCTGAGTGTAATCATGTGAGGGACATCCCAGCCTTGAGCCACCTGTGACAGAAAAGTGTGGGTCTTCATTGGGTTTCTCTGCCTGAAAGAGTCCCTGAATGGGGCTCTGTGTGCTCCTGAAGTCTTGAAACTGGATGCTCAGCAATGGCTGAGGGTGTGTTTGCTGTCTTGTACCCCCACAAAGGTTTTATCCCTCCACTTATCATTCCTCTGCCATCAGCAGCTCCACAGTGGAGCGACACTAGAGCCCTTTGCCTAATACAGTGCACACATGGTGATGACAACAACAGACTGATGAATAGGTTTGCACACCACAGAGATTAATGGACAACATTAAGACAGAATTTCATGTTGGATATCTTTGCTTTGATTGTTTTCTGAGCAACACTACTACTGTTATACATGTATTACACATTTTAGATACAAGTCACTGAACCAAAGCTGAATGCACAAAGAACTTTTAAGTGTACACGATATTCAAGAGGTCAGCATTCTTTTCTCTGTGTATATCTCAGTCGCTGTCTCACTCAGTAAAAGTCAGCGAGTGTGGAGCCTTTCAGGCTTCTCACACAGTGGCAGAGATCCAGAAGAACTGCTGTGACCATAAACTACTCGGGCCCAACTAAAAAGATAGATAACCCTGTCTTTTTATAGCATGCAGAATATATACTGAGGAGTTAGAGCCAAGCAGATGTACAGTCTTGTTTGTGTCACTTAGATCATTCAGAGACAAAATGAGGACAAACAGACTGAAGAGCGAGAGAGGAAGAAAGTGTTTAGTTAAAAGTGTTTTAGCAGGACTACGCTTTGGCGTGAGTGAAAGGTGCTGAGCAGGTTTTTAACACTTGTAATATTTCAATTTGTGACCCATATGGGGCAACTTCCAGGTGTGCCTGTAAAAGTGCCTGTAAAACAGAAAGTATGCTTTTGTGAAAGTTGGCGTGCCCACCAGGAAAGGATCAAAGAATAATGCTAAACAGATCTGCTTACTGCTTATTGCCAATGATACACGTCATTGGCAATAAGCAAGGGAGGTTTTGAAATTGATTTACAGTATATGATTTTGTGTTGAAAGTCGGGTCCATTTCATGCATCTGAATTCATGCCATCTCCTCATGGAGCGGCACAGCCGTGCCACATCCATCTTCTGATGCAGCTAACAGGCTATCGAGGCATTTCCAACAGTGTGGGCTCCAGCAGTTTTTTAGAGTGGCGAGATGTTGTGTCGCCATCGCATATAAATTACATAAATGCACAAGAACAAAAGGGTCACGCTGAGGTTGGTCTTCAGTCATTTTTTTCATATTTCAAAAGGTCACCATTAAAAAAACATAATTCATTATGAAAACTTAATGAGAAAGGCAATGAAAAATTGCTCAGTGACTTGCTTTTTTTTCTGCATGCAGTCTGGAAGCAGCTCGGCACCGCTCTCAGATATGTTTGACCTGATTTATCTAGAGCTGAAACTGCTGCAGGGCACACTGTCTGCACAGGACACAAAGGTGGGGTCATGGGGTCAAAGATCCTAGCACCATACACAACCTACTGTGACCTTTTACTAATGCCCTATAAGCAAGACACACACACACACACACACACACACACACACACACACACACACACACACACACACACTGGCATAACCCTTACTGTCACAACTACATGCCCAACCCCAAACTTTACCCCATCATTAAAGGTTAATTCAGGTTTTTAAAGAAAAACAAAACATGGATCACACTTTCATAGTGACATCTGGGACTCCTTGTAACATTGTAACACTGCAACACAGCTGACCTTGCCCTGTTTTAGACTCCTTTCATGGTCATATTCCTCAGGGAATGTGCCAAGTTTTGTACTTAGTTGAGGACGGTAGGAAGAAGTTTGGAAGATCTCATTACTGTATTAATGCTCAGTAATGTCTCAGGTTTTACTTTAAAAAATGTCCACGATGTTTAACAACTCAGAGGAGCCTTCGGGATAGACCTGCTTCAGTTTTATTTTATTAAAAAAAGGATAGACCCAGAACCCACTGGAGAGATTTGGCCTGCAAAGAGTCCTGACCTCAGCCTGATAGAACACCTTTGGGATGGATTAGAGCGGAGACTGTGAGCCAGACCTTCTCTCCAACATCAGTGTCTGACCTCACAGATGTGCTTCTGGAAGAATGGTCAGAAATTCCCATAAACACTCCTAAACCTGTGGAAAGACTTCCCAGAAGAGCTGAACTTGTTATAGCTGCAAAGGGTGGGCCCACATCATATTAATAAACCCTCTGGATTAAGAATGGGACGTCACTTACTTCTGGCAGTATTGTGTGTGTGTGTGTGTGTGTGTGTGTGTGTGTGTGTGTGTGTGTGTGTGTGTGTGTGTGTGTGTGTATTTGCTATATTAATCCACTGCCGTTAAAAAAAAAAAAAGGAAAGCTTTGACTGAACAGTTCAAAGGTCGTCAGTTTTTGCCTCCACGCCTCAACCAGCCATCACACTCAAACCTCTAACGTTCTGTAAACACTTTGGACAGTTTGAAATATCCTCATCTTCAGTAATTCTCATTTGATGATGTGTCAGAGCACATAAGCACAAACTCAGATATTTAGCTATAAGTCCATGTGATCACTGGTTTAAAGGCGGGTGAGGGAGTGGAGCTAAAACATCTTCTTCTGCACAGTGAAGATGATTTTGAACTGTAACTTACTCAAAGCTACTCGAGTAGACCAAGCATACGTGTAAGGCATTGAAAATTTGCATTATAGCCTTTTAATTAAAAAAAAATTAAAAATTACATAAATAAAAGAGCACATAGTATATACATCAGTGTATCTAATGCATAATATTGACCCAGTGTAGCCAGTAATGTTTTACAGCAGGCACTGTAGGCAGGCCCGTAAGGCCCAACAAAGCAGCGAGACAAAAGAATACACCGGGTACTGGTGGTGGTTTGTAAGGAGGACCAGACTTCTCCCGTCACAGCGTGACTCTCCTGGTGTGCCAGTGACACATGATGAATGGCGCTGCCGCCTGACCAGTGCTGGGTGTCAATGACAAATGAAAGAAAAGCCCACCAATCAGAAGAAAGACACCCCTATCATGCACGGGGCGTTGGGGGAGTGAGTAATTTGTTACAGGTTTGAATATATCATCAGGACTGATGTGGATGTGAGTGGAGTCGAAGCACAGATGCTGAGGTTTATGAGGACTCCAATGAGCTTATTGTGTACATTCAACATGAAACATCCTCTCTTATTGTTAAATTGAAAGTGAAGAATTAAGTCTCTTTTTCAACATGAAGAGCTGCCATCTAAAAACAGCTGAAAGCAGGCGCAGAGTTTTCCAGGGTTTTCATGCATGCGCGATCGGATACACGGAGATGAAAAATCTCATAACAGCACCTCCGCATTACTTTCACAAACTTATACAGAGTCCCCATAAAAGCTCAGCTTACGGGCACATAAATGTGGATGAGCCTTTGCAAGACTACGACCACATCCTGTCCTGCAAGTGTATATTCCTGCGGACATTTATGACTCTCTGTAATGGATTGTGGCCAGTTAAAGATTCCCTAACTGCTCCTCTTTATTGCCAAGCAGCTGCATTTGGCACAGATATTTTCTCCTGAGAACAGCACGTTTTCAATTAAGTGGTCCTACCAGTTTGAAGTACCTCCTAGCCTCAACGTTTTTGTATTCTTTTTTATGGCTTTTTAAAAAAAAAATTTACATTGGACTTGCTGCGAAATTATATTTATTCAGCACAAATCTGTAAACACAAGAGCTCCCAAATCCACACCCTGGTACTCGAAGTTTCTCAAACAAAGACCTACTCTTTTCACTCTCACTCACTCACTCCCTCAAGGGTACGCACCCTTCCCTTAACACTTTAATAAAGTCACCTTCTCTCTCATGCAACCATGCAAATACTGTACATTTTAAGCACATATGCATCACACAGGAAAGCTCATATACACAGTTAGCATGGAGGCCATTCATCAGTTTGTTTATATCAATAATTTCACATAATTACAACTCTGTTTTGTCAGGGTTCGTGGAGTTGGAGTGTAAATGCTTGCTCTTGGCTCAGAGTTATATTTTTCATTCCAGTAGGAGGGAAGTGAGAAATGGAAGGCTCATGAATAATGCCTCTTGCCGTTGGTGTAACAAGGACAAGATTAATCCCCTCACACAAACACCGAGCCCTTTTTTCTGACTAATTTCACATTTATAATTCAGTAATTGCACAGCTTGGACAGTTGGATATACAACTAATGAGATTTACACATGCTCCTTGGACCCAGGTCTGGCTCAGCTGTGGCTACTCTTTACACTGTGCATAAGTGAATTTGCTGCATGTTTCCCTGCTTTAAATCTCTGGGATTAGTCATTAGTATGAGAGAGCAACTTCAGCGCATGAATGATTAAAACATAAAAACATATTTTTCTATTTAGGTAACAAATTGTAAAGATATAAAAATGTAATATTTTGAAACCAGGGGTGTGAAATTGAGAACTCTTAACAACAAACAGAAACTTTGTTGCTGATAACAACAAGGAAGGTGGTCAGCAGCAGTCACATTCACAGTAACCAGAACGCAGCTGCCGAGCAAAATACTCAAGATGTAATAATTCATAATAGTGATGCAACTTAAGGTCGTGTAAGTTTGTTTTAAACCACTAAAAATGCAGTAGTAGTATTTTTGGGTCTTCTAAAAGCAAGAAAATAAATATGCGCTTTCTTTCAGTTTAACAGATTTTATAATCTATTTACCAGGACTAGTTTCACTAGGTGCAGTAAAACTGTATAGTCTTGCTAATATGTCAGAAACTTTTATTGTTTGACAGACCAGCTACAAGCTGCACAGAATCTGTTTAGTTTACAGTGTTCTTCTTGATTGTCCTGGTTTGTTTCTGTTGGTTTTGTTGTGTCTTCTGCATGCATCCTTTTGGAACCTGTGCTTGACGGCTCCCACCTGTGTCTCATCATCGGTCACCTCCTCTCAGTATATGTAGGCCAGCCTTCCGCTCTGTCAGTTCATCTGTTTAGATATCTGTGCTTGCGTCTCTGTCCGGGGTGCCTTTGCTACTCACCTCATCCTTTTATGTTCTTTTGGAGGTTATTTTTCTTGTTGCCTTCCGTTTTACTTGGTGACCTGTATTTGGCTCTCTTTGACAACTAATCCAGTTCCACAGGTTTTCTGACTGATGTCATGCTCCAAGCATATATAATGATTTTGTAGTGTGTGGGATTTCTGAGGTCCCTGTTCGATTCAGCAGTGTTGGGAGTATACTGTAGGGTGTGTTAGAGGGAGGGGCTTAGACAAAAGGCCTTGCACCAGGTGTACTAGGCCTCTTTGTCTTGCTCAGTAAAGGAGGCTGATTCAACACAGACCTTTAATCTATACGTGTGCAGTAAATGTGCTGTCAGTGCACTTGCTGCAGTAGATGCTGGTGTGCTGTAACCAAAATGATCTCTTCCAGGCATGATGAGTTACTGTAGTTGATTAACTGCTCACTTGGAGCTGATTTATTGTTTCCTTCTCCCTTTGCATACAGTAGCAGTCGAAAGTTTGGAGACTGGTACTGTTGACTAATGCCAAAGCACTTCTTCAGGCATGATAAACCTCTAGCTGCCTGGACTGTGTGGACTTAAAATTCTGGTATTTATTTGGCACATATCAGACAAAGGTTATGATATTTTTATATTTGTTATTTGTGACTTGTTTTTAAAGATCTACCTTAAATATATAACTTGTTGTTTTCTCTTGGTGTTTTGTGCTAGAGTATTTATTTATTTGTATTTATTTCCCACATCGTGGTCCTTCTGTCTTCTCCGGGGCTTCCTGGTGGCAGCGTGTGCACACTCTGGGAAGTATGTTTTATGATGGTGCCTGGCTTTGTAATGGGATTGCGTGTGGTGGTATTGGAGTGTGATCACTTAGTTAGAGTGAGTGGTCATTTTAATAGTGCCCCACACCTTGCTGCAACCTCTGTGTGTCCTCTTGTTCCAGTGGATGTTTTTTCATTTCATTAATCCATTTGCATTTCCTCAATCTTTATATAACAAACATGCTACTTGAGATTTTTGACTGCAGTGTTTACTTAACTCTCAGTGTGGTGGTAACCCCTGATCAACAGTGTTGTACAGTAGACGTAACATAGTTAAAATACAATTACTTTGCACAGTCTGAGTAAAGCTTGTCAGCTCCTCTTTCAAATAAACTCTCTGCTGTTCTTTTAAAATGATAGAACAAAAAAATCACACAATATGACATAAAAAGCATTCATACATCTAAGCATATGAGCAACAGCTCTTTTGGCACTGATTAGTCCCACATTCTTGTCAAAGTAGACGTGCTGTTTTTATTTTCATGCTCCAGCAGAGGACGGGGAAGCCAGGGGTGAGGCAGTTAAAACGACCATGACCAGAACCATACGCCGTAGCTGTGACTTTCATTGCCTCGCATATCATTTCAAAACTGTCCAAAAAGCACTTCTCTCTGGACACTTGAACCGGCCGAACAGGCTTTCATCTCCTGTTCTGCCTTGTTGGTTCTGTCCAATCTGGATTTCATTCCTGCCGCTCACAGTGAATAATGCCTTTGTAGTCCCTCCCTTCCTACCACACACACCCTTCATGGATAATATTTAATGTGTACCAAAGGACAAGCCAAGGAAGTAACCGAGAATGTTACAGACTAGTTATTGGCTCTGAGAACCAATATACAGGTCAGGCGATTGGACACTTTTCCAAGCCATTACCGAACTCATGAGAATTAATCATGTCTCTTTAAAAGAGCCCAGTAATGTAAAGAATGTCATTGTCAAATTCACAAGACTGTAACAAGAAACTGAGTTTCAGCTATTATCCCAGCGGGACCCTGTTAGTGCCAAAGTGCATTTTTACCAGTGTGAAAGCCAAACCCACTGACTCACAAACCGAAAATGTCAAATCCATCACCTCATTGCTGAAGCCTCAGCGCAGGCTTACGGGTGCGCAGCATTAATGGTGGCATGTTCCCATCTCACACATCTGGTGGGTGTGATCAAACAGGCCATCGGGTTTATTGTTTCCAAAAGAAGCAGTGAAATGGCTAAACTTAGTTAAAGGTACCATTGGTTACCTGAAAGCAAACAAAAGGGTTGGGCTGCCACCAAAATGATCACACTCATTTCTTAGGTCACAATCCAAATAGGTGTGTGTATGTATTTTAAATGTTGATAGAATAAATAAAACGTTCTTAATTGTGTTCTCTTTTGGGTGTGTATTTTTAGGGTAATTGGTAATGATTTTGAAAGCGCTTGACAGATAAGCTACAAATACAATCTGTTGCTGATTATAATTTTTTTTGTTCAGCTGCTCGCTTACAGTAGGTCGCTGCCGCAGATGGATTTGCATATTTGATTTGGCAGATTTTTAGGCTGACGCAACCCTCGCAGGGATTTGTGTTTTTCTGTGTGCATGCTGGCTGATGAGATGTTTTTTTTAATTGTTTGGTTTTCTTTACAAGTCAAAAAATTTCAGTCTCATACATTTGTTACCAAGACAACAACAACAACAAAAAAAGAGTTTTAAATGATCTTTTTGGTCCAATTAAATGTTTGTCCTATTATTGGATTTTTGTCCTCATTTCTACGAGTTCAGTCAGACAGTGTACAGGAAGTGATCAACTGGTGAAACCTTTGGAGGTTCTGCTGTTGTGTGGACTCAGCTCAGGGAACCTTAATAAACTGCATGGACAATTTAAAACCCCAACACAAAATAGCATGCATGGAGGAGGACACTTTTGAGATGGATTGAACTGTGGGAGACAGTTCAATACTGCAATCAGCTGCATATGATTCTCGTGAACACAGGAAAACACAAAACAAATTATGAACAAGTCAGCATTATAGAAAGTGAGATGTAAAATGCTTTATTTTGTAATTAGAGTAAACACAAAATTGCATTGTTACAAAGAGAAACAGCATAAATAAGTACAGGATCTCATACCAACACAACTGGTTACAGTTGGTTTCATTTTGTGTCAGCTGACTTTCTCCTTGAAGAAGATCAAAGGCTTTCTGATTGTGCGTGTATTCTAATAGTTTTAATGAACCTGAACTATGTATGCATGAATGGAGTTTATGATGTTTAAATGTGCATTCATGACTCAAACATGATAAACCAGGAATGGCTAGAGAAAAGGAGAATGGGCAAAAATAGACATGAAGTCAAACAAAATTAGATTCGTTGGAGGCGTTTTGTTGAAATGCAGCTTGTATTTCAGTCTAATTAGAAACAATGCAGTGAGTAGGTTTGTGTTCAAAGAAAGCATGCAAAAAAACAAAACAAAATCCAGCATCCAGAGAAGGACAGCAAAGGAGACAGAGAGATGAGCATTTTCCAGGAAATCTAATCTGTAACGTGCTTGTATCAGTAAACACAGGTTCCTGCTGCGGACTGTGTGCACGACAGAAAATACCACATTTAACGGCGATGCAGAGTTTGGTCAGAGGCGGCGGTGGTTTATGATATCATGTCCTCATTGACCTCTTTTGTGACTCAGTCCCCTGCTGGATGAGAACGCGAGTAGACACATCATTAACCTAAAGTGGAGATGGTAACATGCCACTGCATAGAATGAGAATATGTCAAGGCATGATGGACCACACATGTTGCCCCTGAGCCACAGCGCACTGCATGTAGAGAAGCAGCAACCCTTTTGTCTTTAGATTTTTGCTTCCCTACGCAGCTCCAAATGCCCTTCCCCAGTGCCCTTTTCAACAGACAAAAACAAATGGGATTCAGAGGACAACTGCAGCAGCAGTGATAGACAGAGATTTATACGGCGGGATGAGCGGAGAGAGTGATGGAGTTGTCTACTGCAGATCCAGTCCCCACATCTGTCCGGTTCTACTTGGCAGCACTTCTGAGCAATTCAGTTGGGAGGGAGATATGCAGGTGTTTTTTTTTTCCCCCTCTTCCACAAACAGATGCATCAAGCTAAGCTGAGCCAAGCAGCAGACGGACGGCAGCGTGTCAGATGCATGAAAAGAAAAATGTTTTGTTCAGGCCTATGTGTGCTTGGGAGAGACGTGCTTTCGGCAAAGCGTTTAAACAAAGTGACTGTTTTGCATTTTTTGGAAAAACAGAATATCTTCTTTGTTTTGCCTTCACGGTGGAACTAAGCA
>JASGAU010406615.1:5613-16303 GCA_030220045.1 Australoheros facetus
ATATATATATATATATATATATATGAAAAACTCAAAGTGACATTTTCCCTCTAGAGCTGGCATTTAGTTTGTAGCAGGGGCAACAGCAGCAACTCCTAAAAGGAGGAGCAGAAACCAGAGAAAGGTTGAAGTATGACTCAAATCATAGCTGTATTCATTCAAAGAAAATATGTACTACCTTTAAAAGGCTGAGCTTTGTCAATCGTCTTTCTAGCAGTTATATTTTATCTAACAATGCCCTTTAATAATATCCACTGTTTCCTAACAGCAGAGAAAACAAATGCTTCAGTCCTTTCACATATATTGCAAGATGTTTTCGGAGAATGGCCATGACTGAAGCCAAAGCCCTGTGGTGGTGGTGACTGACTGATGCAAGTGAGTGGAAACGCTGACAGGTTCCTCTGTGGCCACTGGCTGGGCCATCAGAGAATTTCCATTGATAACTTATTTATTATGTGTGCAACCCACGCTGCAGTGTCTTCACCTTTAGATGCGCCTCTATGTGTGCATCTCTAATTAATGCAAAAGCAGAAGGGAAACGAGGCGCTGGAGTCATTTTTTTTTTTTTGGTTTCCCTGAGAAATAATTGCTGTCCTTTGCCTTTGTAGGTCAGCTTCATTTGTCTGCTGTCTATTCCCCGCTCCCCCAGCAGGGAAGCCACATTTGCAGCCTACAGATGACAGAATAGTGCCGAAGCCACTTATGGAGATGTGTGTGGCTGATTGTACAAGTCACAACTCTGGGGCAACATTACATCCAGTTAAGCCACTCTGTGTGTGTGTGTGTGTCTGTGGGTGTGTGCGCGCATGCTGTGAGAGAAAGACCGAGCAGGAGCTAACAATCTCAATTCCTGTGGCAAAAGGGGGGGGAGAAAGAACACACAAAGTGAATAATCTAGCAGATGACTCCCGGGGAGACATCTGAACGTGTAAAAACAAACAAACAGAGAGGGAAGGAAGAGAGAGATATTTGTCCTTCACCAGAGCTGTCGGACTGCGGCTGCATAGCTCCCTCGTGATGAAACAAAAAAACTAAGGACATAAAAATGGTATCTAAGAGCTCAAAGCGAGACGTTAAAGTCTACTGAGCATGACTCATGACAAAAGAGCTTGGCTGAGCTTTGCTCTTAACAACATGGAGCCTGGAAATTCAAGGAAAAGTGTGGATCTTTTTCATTAAAACATCCCTTGATTTGCCTTCAGATCCATCATGCAACTGTTTCAAAGCTTTTTTGGCTAATTTGTACCTTTGGTTGAGTGCAGACGACTACAGGTAACAGAAGAGGGACCTGCTGCTGTTTGGTATCCCGGCGCGCAACTTTAAACTGAATTTATTAACAATAAAAGAAGCCATTTTAAAATGGAGCCATGTGTGGCTGTGAGCACATTAGTGTCTGTGAAAAATGAGTACAGGAAAACATTTTCCACCACTGAAAATATCAAAAATCTATTTTTTTTTTCCAAAGTAGGAAAGTCAAGATTTAAAAGGTATGGAAGTGCACGACTAGTCAATTAGACATTTCAAAGTTACTTAATGCAAATTCCTGTTTTTAAAAATTGTGTATAACCTCCCAAAATAAACTAAAGATGTGCAGAAAAAGCTGCTCTGACTTCACGTCTGAAACAATCCAACAATGCACGAAGAGATATCAAGTGAGGCTGAAGTAGGGCTTGGCTGTACTATCGGGCAATACCAAAATTGGACCACAAAACGGTGCAGTGAATTAACTTTAACCAGGTAAGTGTTTAAAACAGACAGCAGCACAAATCTAAAAACATCAACACACCCACTTTTAAAATGCTGCCCCCTGGTGGTGCACATTTTGGTTAAATTCTGCAGAGGGTAATTACAAAAAGTACATTTAAACACTGCTGATAGAACAAATGCTGGTTGCTTGACCCAATTCTTCAGATTTTAGCGTTAGCTAGCTGCTGGTTCTAAGACGTTACACAGCCACCTGCCACTAGATGGCAGTAACAACCCCATCTCTCTGTGACAAGAAGTTATCCGCAGGTGGAAACGAAGAACCGACAGCCAGCTGAAGGCGGCTGCTGGTGCTAGCACTGCTAGCCTGTACAGCACCAAAAAAGTGTACATATGTGTAATATAAAACTTTATATGACTGTTTACGTTGTAATCTTGTGAGAGCAATGACATAATTATGTAGTCATCTACAAAGGACTCCTTACATGGAGAGTCAGGCATACTTAATGAGAGAAAGATGCTTTTCAGCTGCTTTTAAAATATGTTTGTTACTGCAGAATGTGATTACTGGCTCACAAAAGGCTCTTAATACACTTGGATATTTGTAATCACAACGTTTCACCTCAGCCATTAAACTGGGATTCATTCTGACTTTTCTGAGGGATTTATTACTTTTAAGCTGCCAAAAACATCACTGTCAGAATGTCAGTAGTAGTAGTGGCTCTTTAAAATGACCGTGTTGGTACCTTGTTGCTGGGGCAGGTTTTGGCTCTGTGGGCAGTTATAGGGCAGCGCGCTGACAGGTGGACGGTAGTGCTGCTGCTGCGTGCTGGAGCAGTGTGGGTGGTGGGCTGAAGAGCAGTAACACGAGGACATCTGCGAGAGATGCAAAACACACAAATTCAACGAGTGAATGACGCATCAACAGTCCCATTTGAATTCACTTCACAGCAGGAGGAGAAATGAAGGATTAGTCATAAAGCTGGTTTTCGCTGCAGGAGTGATTCATGATGACAAATTAGCACATTCTGAGACACTTCTGGACAGACGGCAGGATTTCAGCCGTTCGCTGATGTCCCTACCTGCTGGACAGGCTGCTGGATGTAGGCGTGCTGCTGCAGGAGTGGCTGGTTCAGGGTGGATCCGGGAAAAGCAGCAGGACCCAGGGTGGAGCTGGGATATGTGTGATTTTGTGCCGGGGCTGAGAGTGGGATGGGCTGACCCTGCAGCACCCCCGGGTGTCCTCCTGATGGCCCTGTTACTATGTAGCTAGTAACCTGCTGTGGAGGAGCTCCCTGCAGCACCACAGCAGAGGGGGGGTGGTGGTGGTGGTGGTATACAGAGGGATAGTGGCGACCATCAGGAGCTGAAGGGCCGCCATCATTGGCTGGCTGCTGCGCCAGAGTCATGTGACTGAACTGGGCATTGAGAGAGTCAGGCTGCAGAGATAATCACAGGGTACACTTTTAATCAAAATACAGATCAAATTCAACAACAGACAGCAGCAGATGCACTCAAATTTACAGCAAAAAGGCACTGAATTTAACACATTTATCCTGCTTAGAATATGGATCAATATACAGCTCAACCAGTGGGAACACATCTCTAAGCTAAGTGGTAAAATCAACGACATTTCTCACGTTGACTTTCACTTTAACCAAATGCAGAGAGCTCATATATCTGACCCAGGTCTGCAGAGTGAGCTACTCATCAGTATCACCAGCACACACCAGTCCAGGTCATCTCTGACATGTTGTTGGAAAAATAGTGTTTTTAGTCATGGATTATGCAGCACTAACATCTGGTGATGAATTAAATATTAATGGAACTTTCCACAGGCATAATTAGTCACAGAGGCATGTCTTTCACTAAAACCAGGTCAGAAATGAGGTTAAGTGAATGCATGATCTATATATGTGGGTAATAGCTCCTACTGGATTTAGATACACCTTTCCACAAAATAAGCTAGAATAGTTATTTGAGGGGAATATTAATACCTGCTTTTCTCCACTGATGGAAATGACAAGATGTGAACTGGTACAGACCCCACTTGATAATTTTACTATTTCAAAGAAATAAGCTAATTCATCTGGTAGCAAAAAGTGAAATATAAATACAGGTTCATTTTTAATATATTACTGCTAAAAAATTATTAACAAGCTAAAAAAAAAAAGAGCACATAAATACAGCATGGAGACCTGGGTCAAAGGAGAGCTCAGGGGACTTCTTTAGCACAACCCAAAATGAGTGGATTTTTTTCTTTTATAACTTTCTGGACATTTGTGTCAGATTTTAATTAACTAATCCAACTGCTCAGAGAAGAAGCCTATAAATAAGCTCTTAATGAGCCAGGTCTGACAGGAGATGGAGTGGGGGAAGAATAATAAAATGGAAGAAGGAAGTTCTGTACCACAATGTATTGTTGGTTAGGATAGACGGGCAGGAACTGAGAAAGAGGAGGAGGAGGAAGAGGATAAGAGACCGTTGGGTTGTGGACAGGCTCAGAGGGCGGCTGGAGAGGATAGATCGGCTGAGGAGGGAAGGGAAAAAGAGATGGACAGAGAACAGGAGACGAGATCGGACGGAGGATGTTAACACACACGCACGCACACACCTGTCACCTTCACATATATTCTTTAAAGTAATTCTGGGTTCTACATTTTATACGTTGGCCAACATGTCAACATTACATCCAACACTAGCTTAGACTCAAAGTAGTGCAACTGGACACAAAGCTAGTATTAGCTGAGACATAATAGTGTCACACTCCACAGGATGCTCAAATGATCCTAAACATTTAATTAGCCATTTTTTAATAAAGAGTATACTATGTAGCTGGGCATGCTCAGCTTTATGGTTTACATTATAGCACATAAACATGCTGCTTAACCAGTTTCTTATATTTTTGCTCTTGGGGTGTTGGTTTTGGAAAAGAATTAAAAAAAAAAATGTTTCAGTGAAGCTCCCATTTCAACGCTCTAACTTAGCTAGGTTAAGAAAAAGTTAGGAAAAACACAGAAATCAATTTAAAATGGAAGAAAAGAAAAAAGCAAAATCAGATTCCACCTGAGAAAAAAGAAGCACCGCCCACTGACCTGGGAGTGAAGGTGATTGGTTGGCTGTTGCTGTGCTGTGGCAGGAATTGGCTGCTGTGGGTTTTTCCCCTGCTGCTGGATCCTGCCAGCAGCTGGGGCGATGCTGGCTGGGTTATAAACTACAGTGCTGCCATCGGGATGGATGAAAGGCTTGCCTGTCAAATTTGATTCATAAGAGACCAAAAACCACTGTGATACAAGTGTTTCACACACAAATAATTCAGCTTCATGCAAAGAGACAAACTTGAATGCTGACAGTGAAGGACACACCCAGACGGGGTCCACGAGAAGAGAGGCAACAGGAAATAATGACCTTGGCAGCTTTTGAAGATCAGTTTGGAGCCCAAAAGTGCACAACTGCGTGCTAGGCCCATGATGCATATTTACAGATCTCTCCCATCTGCTCGCTGCATTTTGATCAGCATGCTTGGGTCTGACTACTAATTTGACAGACAAACTGAGTGCAGCCTCATGCCAACCTGTAATTCTGTCCCAAAGTTATGAATTTTCATTCGGAAAGCAGCAAATTACAAGACGGGGGATTTTATTTTTGGATCATTTAAATTAATGCAGCAGGTTGAGGTTGGGTCACCGCCCTCATAAAAAGAATTCCTGTGTCTTCATGTGCTTTTTGGTAATTTCTGATTTTAATCAAATAGAAACGCAGAGGTATGGCATCACGCACCTGTGTGTGGGTTGACCAGATAGCTGCCAGGTGGTAACCCTGAGGCTTCTAGCGGCAACAGGTAATAGTTTGTTGCGTCTGTAGCTGGTGGCGGCTGGGACGGGATGCTCTTGATCGTCTCAGAGTGTCCGGGCCCTCTGGCGTCAGCAGCGGGGTGAATTAAAGGAGCGCTGGGGACGTTGGAGCGGGAGGAGGTTGAAACTGAGAGAGGGAGCTGGGGACGGGATAGCGAGCTGGACGAGGAGCCGACGCTACTGCACGACTCTGAACCTAAGGAGGAGCAGAACAAAGAGGCGATTATCGGCTGCGTCCTGAATTTCCCACAGCAACTTTAACTTGTTGTTTTGTTCTCATTTGTTATTCATGTGGGAAGAAGAGAGCTGATTGTGATAATGAAGCATGGGAGGATATTCAGTGTCATGCCTCTTGCCATTAATACTACCTCTCCTGTGGTAGCGTTGCATTCTGATCTCTTGAGGCAACTGTTGATTGAGAAACTGGTATCTCTGCACCGTCTGTGATGGATTTCTCTCTGTATAATTAACGAATGTTGTGCAAAATGGTGAGCGCACACAGGGGGGTTTTGGGGGGGAGGGGCTGACACCGCAATCTGGTGTTTAGGATTTTAGCTGGCCGAGTTTAATATTGTTCCCATTAGAAAACTTGTTATGGGACTTTCGTGGAAGGAGGAGAGTAAGAAGAGCCTGTAGTTAAGATTATATTTACTTTTAAAGAGCTTGAAACATAATATTAACAAGTAACTTGGCAATTTAAATTTCTGTGTGTGCGATAACCGTATCAGAGGCTTCAAAAGAAGCCGTATGAAGACCTAATCCATTTTAAAGTAAGAATGCAATATCACTACACAGAAATGCACCATTAAAGCCAAATTACCAAACTATCATCACTGAGGGACTCGGCTCCCATTTATTCTTATTTGTCATGTTGCAAAGCTCCAAAAACAACACTGCATGTGTATTATAGCCAAAATGTGTTTGTCTTGCCCAACAATAAACTAATAGAAATCAGGCGGCACTTCTTTGTTTATCAACACCGAGCACCCAGTCAGATTTAAGAAGTTGCTGCTTTGTGTAGCAATTAGTGTATTAAAGAGCCACTATGTATGTATGTATGTAATCAGATCATATTTTAAATGTCATCGAAATGTGTGACACTCTGCCACAATGTCAGATTAGTTGTCCAGCTACAGTTTTTAAATCGGCGCTGGTAGCAGCAACAGCCTCCTTTCCCTGCAGGTTCGCGTCCACACGCCTCCGCAGAATGCAGACGCACATCGTTTCGGCCGAGTGGTCACATGACGGTTCGCTCTGACACAGGCAGGAAAACCTGCAGGACGACTGCCTGATGTTTCAGATTTAACTAATACTGCTGAGTTGAATCTGACATTGCTGTTTGTGCGTGCGTCTGCATTGCTTTGCCATCACGAGGGAATCTGAACTGATCGCGTTGGGCTCGAGGCCATTAAATATTGAACAATTTAATAAAACAAAAAAAGAGAAGAGCCAGGACCGACTGAGTCTGTGCACATGCTGTCAGAGCTGTGGAAATGAGAAAAACTGTATGTGTCTACAGTGGCAGAATAGTAGCTACTGCATTAGCATAATGAGCAATGACAGCAATGGATGCATTTACATTTCTTTAGTTATTATCTTTGTCCATCCATTTTCTTCCACTTATCCAATACGGGGGGGGGNCAGGGTAAATGGGCTGGTTCTATACAGCGCTTTTCTACTTTAGCTGCGTACTCAAAGCACTCAAAACGCCAGGTTACACCTGGACAGGTCGCCAGTTTGTTGCCAGTTTGTCGCAGGGCTAACACAGAGAGACAAACAACCATCCATTTAGAATTTAGAATCACCCGTAAACCTAACCCCACTAACTGCATGTCTTTGGACTGTGAGAGGATGCTGAAGTACCTGGAGAGAACCCACACAGAAAGGTCCCAGCCAAGATGATGGATTCAAACCCAGGACTTGCTGAGAGACAACAGTGCTGACCACCGTGCTACAACTCCGCCTTATCCATTATCTTTGTGTTAATCCACTGCATATTACTCCCAAATGCACCCATCACAGCTGTTGTAGAACAGCACATCTTTTATAAGCTGTTCTGGATTCTGTGTACGTTTTTAATGCATAAACTACGGCTATCAAATCAACATTTTTATCTTAAAGGCAGCTGAGCAGAAACAGCAAATGACCTCAAATGTGTTTCTATACACAGAACTTAAGTCACTGTGGTTATTTTCCACCAGTGGATTCAGAAAATGCATCATAAATAATAAGTTGCGTTCGTGACGGAGTAAGAACTGGATAATTCGGTCATAATTCAATCGGAAAAGATTTAGCCTCCACAACACAAAAGCCCCTATTTTCAGGTAAAGATGGTGTGTGGCCTGTGACAGTGAAAGCCTCCTCGAGAACTGAAAGACAAAGGCAGAGGAGCATGGTCTGTGTCTCCTCAACTTATTTTCCTGGAACAGAAAACGAGGGCGGCCAGCTGCCTCGTAAACAACTTAAAAAGCTGCTCAGACAAGAAGCCTTCTGCTGCTCCCGTTGGCTCTCTGTAAAAACCAGGGGATTTAAGGGAGAAGGGAGAAAGTGGTGGCAAGAACAAAATGGAGAGCAGAGGTCGACTGAGGACTGCTCCTTGTTACCGAGATTAAGAAGACAAGCCTGTAATGTAGAACATCTGATCACAGCCAGTCAAGTTACAAATGGATCACACTGTGGAGTAAGCACTTGCGGTTGAGGAGCAGCCTGAACTTCATCTCAGTGACACGGCACTGACACTTCCCTGCGCTAAGACTTATACATTATGCAGTAACTCCTCACTGTTCACTTTTCTGCTGCTGCTGCAACAGCAGCAACGCATTTAAAGAACCTCCTCCATCACCAGGTTGATGTATGCTAATTAGATTTGACAGCTGTCCGGCTGCGCTTGGCCCGCAGACTTTTAATCGACCACGACAGGACCAAAAACATTTCTTCTGAGGAGACCTCAGCTGCCCCGAAAAAGCTAGAGGATTTTGCTCGAAGCTCTTACGCTACATTCTTATTTCTGTTTCTCATTTACCATCTAATTAGTGAATTGTTCCTCCTCATGCTGTGACAGAGTTTCCTCTCCCCTGTCTGCACGACTGCATGAATAAATCAGATGCTCGCTCGCTAATGAGACAAATCCCCCATTAGCGTCGTTTAGAATAAAAGCCATCAATCACATAAAAATCTACATCTGATTGAAAGCCCCTCCTCAAAAAAAAAAAAAAGTTCATTAAAAGTCTGTCGATAACAGAATAATGTCGCTAACACTTTATTCAAGCATTTACATTTCAGACTGCAGCGTTTCACTTCAAACAAAGTCAGGATATTTTAAGGATTCTGCAGCATCAAACTGGGCGCGCATCAATAGGTCAGCTGATATCGGCTGTATCGACTGATATCAGTATATTGGCAACTAAATGCATTAGCCATTGTCGGTGGGTGGTGATGTTTATCTGTTGTGTCACATCAATTCTGCTTTGGCTAAAAGGTTGAGAATAGCTTAATGAACAGCAGATACAATTTTTTAATGATAAAGATTTTTTAACTTCCCTGTTACAAAATATCCGTGATGGTAACTGCCCAAACAGCTAAAAATCATGGTGTATGCAGAATACGAACACACCGCTGTGTAGGAATACTGTTATGAAAAGCTGACAAACATCTGTATCCACAATGTGCATCAGCCAAATTATTTTATACGTCAGCATTGGTGCGTTCTTGAAAAACCACCATCTAAACGCTGTATTGTTCTGCTGCCTCTTGCCTGTTTTCGAGAGCCTCCCGGTGCTCTTGCTGCTGGCTGTGCTGTCTCCTCTGACGAGGACGGGGGAAATGCCGCTGAAGCTGCTGGCCTTGGTGATGGAGGGCCGCGGGGCAAGTCGGTTGGAGCTGTCCGAGCTGTCGGTGCTGCTCCAAGGCCGGGGCTCGCCGTGCCGTGGCAGCGCTTCAGTCTCCGAGCTGCTCTGCCGGCTGGCACCAGACTGGCCGGCCTGTAACCTGGACGGCAATAAAGTATTAATGCTTAATTAATGAAGATGCTTATGCTTACAGAACAAATGGAAAAGCCAGCAAATGTGTACACTGGAGACACAGGAAATCATTTTTCTGTTGACTGATGGAGGATCAACCTGCTGTTTCAGCATGAATAGTGTATACTGAATGTTATAAACTATAGTCATCATATTACAGCAGTTCAGCAAGACCATCTACTCCTAACAGAACTAAACCCTTCATGAACTCGTAAATATATGATCACTAAAACTGATCTGAGATTTTCTTTTGGGGTGGGGGNAAAAAAAAAAAAAAAAAGAGGCTTTAGTGGTTTAATTGGCCAGTTGTTGGTGTGAATGTGCTGTCTCACATGAGGAGGTCTGGGCAGAAAATCCTGTTAAACAGGAGCTTTCTCCAGCAGCAAAAACAAATCCTCACATCAGCACTCCTGTTCCTGAGCGAGCCGATTAAGACAGACAGCAATTCAAAGGGTTTTCTCTGGAAGGAGCTCAAAGACGTGTGTGTGTGTGTGTGTGCGTGCGCTTGTGTGGACCCACCTGAACATTTGCCGCCTCTGTTGGGTGCTCATGCATGCGTCTTCATCCTGAGCACTGAAGGAAGGAGAGAGACATTTCAGAGAGCAGGCGCTGACAAAAATGAGCTATCTACCATTTTAAAACGTGGCAGGGCTGCCTCTAATTGCTGCTCTGACAGGAAATACTATAAAAGTGATTGAACTTCAGTTAAAGTAGCAGCTTTTCTGAAGAACTTCAGTTCCACTTTATAGGATGAAATCAGCTCTACCTTGGCCAATTACCTGACAATTCATCATCCACGTTAGCGAGACACGGCTATATGGGAAATATTTCTATTCAGTGAAAGGTGGAGCAGTGATCGTGTAATTAATGCAATTTCACTACTTACCTTCTATCCAGTATGAAGTGATCTCCCTGTGAGCGAAGAGGAAAATTACTGTCAATAACGTGGAAAAAGCCGACTCATCTCGACTGAAAGAGGTTTAAGATTTTGCAAATTCTCTGTAGTATCGATCGATTTGTCAATAAACATGTTAACAAATGTGCTGTTGTACTGCGCGCTCAAAACTGTGAATGTCAACCAATAAATCTGACTTCAGCACAAAGATGGAGGGC
>JASGAU010406615.1:25048-41796 GCA_030220045.1 Australoheros facetus
GCGCAAGTAGGTGGGCACAGTTAAAACCACACACCCACCCACCCACACACACACACACACACACACACACACACACACACACAACTACGTCAATTTCATCACGCATCACAGTGACAAGCCGAAGTGAAACAGCCAGCGAGCACAATCAATTCTTGCAAGCAGATCATACAGATTCAATAATTCACATTTCAGCTGACACATCTTTTCCCCGAGTGACTGAGCTGTTCACTGCTAAGATTCTAGTTTGTTATAACTTCCTAAATTATTTGATCAGAACAAACTAAAGAAAAAAAAACGACAAAAAAAAAAAAACCCTTCAAGCTCTCTCATATTTTTCCAGAGGAAACATCAATGCAGCAAGCACAAAGGAAAGGTCCAAACTAGCAGCTTTCTCATTCATAATTCACATCACAGCCTCCACTATCAGTCACGTGATTGCAGGGAAGTCATTTCAGACATCTGCATGACAGGTAACACGGGTACAACTTCCATCTCAATCCAAGCAAACAACGCAAGTCAAGTGCACGAGACAGGCTGGAGCATCCGTGCGCAACATGCATGTCGAGAGTACCGTACCTTAGAGTACTTCACAGGCTGTCCACAGGTAGGGGAGGGGTGCAGGGGGAAGAAAATATCAAACAAACCACAGATGCTTAAAAGGGGGAAAGAAGATTGTTACTTTCTTTAAAAAAATAAAAATAAAAAATAATTGGAGAATTTTGAATTAAATATGAGAGGCCTATATTTTGTTTTAGAGCTTGAACAACTCAAAACAATTCACAGGTTTCTGTTTCTATCATGTCTGTTCCTGAACTGAAAAAGTTTAAGGAGCACAAAACAAAATGTGGAGACACCTTTTACAACATGACATCTCAAGTTGAGCTTTAGCACTGCTGCGGTTCTCCATATGTACAGCACATGTGCTGCTGGGAATGCAGGATTGGATAAATCATCTACTATACAAACCCTTGACTTACTGCAGTCAGCCTTTGATGTCTTGTCTTATAGCTTAACTTCGGCTGGTGTTAAGTGCAAGCTCCAAGTTTATACTATTCTCAAATGGCAGGAGAGTTAACATTTAATCTTTCTGAAAATGCTCAAGGGGCTGAAACTGAAATGGTCATAATATATTTAGGCATGGAAACTGATCAGAATGTGTCATTTAAAATGCACACAGAAATTTTTTTTTAAAGGAATAAATCTCCATTCATCCTCCAGGCAATTGGCAATTTTTTCTTGCTGTTTTTTTTACCTTTATTAGATTGCAGTGATCTGCTCATTAGGAACTATAGTAGCTGGATATTGTATACTATTTACATGTATGATTTAGGTTTCACTCGTGACTGTGGAAATTGGATATATTCATTTTCTGTATGATGCTGCTTGGGTGGGGTGTCTCTGTATGGCCTACGTTTTTCCCACTGCTTGACTTTTATATATAAATCTCAGTGGTTCCCACAGATGGACATTACTTGGGTGGTCCAGATATATTCATGACTGCCAAAGTATATTTTGGTTTGTGGCTGCTGATAAGAGATAACGATTGATAGGATACATTCCAGTAAACAAACTCTTATTTTGAAAGTTGCTGCTAGCTCCAGTCCTTATAGCCTAGTGTTTCCTGTGGGCTAATTGGTCAGGTTGTTATTGCTGGGCTCAATGTCAATCAGCCGTCTCCAGTCTCTCATCTCGCAGTTGGACAGACTCCAACTCCACCATCTTGAACAGCAGCTAGCGTTGATGGTCCTCGTTCTACTGCGAGCTTGAGGGCCAATCTAACCAGAAACTGAGCTCAGGTCAGCTCACCAAAGCTGAAGAACGTCCAAAACGTTGAAGCTGAAGCCTGTCCATGAGAGGATCTTACTACAAAAGCAGATGATTTGCAGCCATTACATACAGTAACTAGATATATGCGGCTTCATTTTTAATTTATTAAAGAAAAAAAAATTATTGCTGTGCAAGCATTGCAAATATAATGCAATTCTATGGGACACACTGACCCTCTCCTTGGACTGGTTTCAAAAATATCTGCCCCTTTTTCCTGTAATAATCTACAGAAAGACCTGAAATGAGCAGATCTGACTGAATATACATCAGCTCTACAGAACTGAGAAAATATCAGTCATTATGATTGCAATTAAAGTTGCACTGAAGTTCTGACCTTGATATGTTATCTCAAAATTCTGCATTATTGTGTGTTTATAATTGTTAAAATGTCTGCGGAGCTCTTGGCCAAATCACTCTTAATTAAAAGCGAGAATTTCAATGTCACTGAGACTTTTCTCTGGATAAATAATGGATACAAAAATCATTTCTGCAAAGCATATGCTACCAAAGTGGTTGCACTGCAGGACACCTTCCTTTTACTTATACACACACACACACACACACACTGCAGAAAACAAAAGCCAGACATTTGGCTGCGAGGGATTCGGGTCAGTTTTATTCGTTGCTCCATTTAGCTGTCATGTGAAAGCAGGCGCAGGATGTAAGGTGCAGAAAGCAAAGAGAGGCCAGCCGCCCACTAGTGTGTGAGACAGCTCGGTGCCTCTGCGCTTCATGCACTGGTGGGTGCGCGCGCATGTGTGTGTGTGTGTGAGTGAGTGTGTAAACAGAAGGTCTCTCAGTAGCACATATAGGGAAGAGTGGAGGAGGGGAAAGGTAGGGAGGGGGAGACCTGGCAGGAGCCATTTCAGTGTAAATTGTAACAGAGCCCAGTCCTCTGTTTCCTAATCCCAACACACACACACACACACACACACGCACAGAGCTATGTCCTTCCCACCTGTCCTCTAAAAATCAAAAGGACAACCATCCCCTCCCTCACTGAGCTCAAGGGCCGCTGTTCGCCTATTTCCAACGCCTGTGACTTGCCGTGCCCCTTTTCTATATCAGGTAATATGGATGTGGAGGAGAGGGTAGCGAGGGTGGGGGTGGGGGTGGTCAGGGACTGTGAGCGCACCGCTTCACCGGCTAATTGAGCGGTGTGGGGCCGGTGGGGAATGAACAATGCCGCCAGGAGATAAAGGAATGGGAAAAAGGGGGAGAGAGGGAAAAAAGGGCTGAAGTCAGCAGAAGTAGGGCGGCCACCAGCCACCTGTCCTGCCGCAGAGGACAGGGCTGGAGAGCTGGAGGCAGATGGTGGCAAAGTCACCCCCTTTACCTCTGTTGGAATGCATTTCTGTCTCCTAACAGTCCCCCTCCCGTCCCGAGCNNCCCCCCATTCGTCCCACAATGAACATTTCAGGCATTTAACCGATGCCCTTACACAGAGCAACAGAATTAGCTTCACCGCCTCCACTGCTGGAAATTACAAGGGAAAAGGTCGGCTGTGTCAGCGCCGACAGCGTATCCTTACATTCCAATATCCATAAAATCATTATGTCAGGGTGTGTTTAAAGGAAAACAAACAAAAACAAAATAAAACCATCAGAATCAAAAGTAAACTACATTTGTAGCAGTCACAAGAAAAGGCAATAAATAGACAGAATAAAGAAAGTTTCAACTGGTTTCTTGTCCAAATATTTCTTAGACATCAGTGGTACGATTTACAATAATGTGAAAAAAACAAACTAATTGTTCCTGAATTTTTACAATTATGGTTACAGACTCTTTCACCACTTACATTAACTTATTTTCAGTCTAATTCATTTCTCAGATAAAACCAAAAAGAAATATATCTATTTATTTAAATAAATAATAGTACACAAAGTTGTGGAATCTGACAGCATTATTACATTATGTTTGCAGTAGTAGCACCAGCAGCCTTCTTTCCTTGCAGTCTAAGGTCCACATGCCTGTGCAGAATGTGGGTATTATGCTAGTTTAGACACAGCCTGCATATAAATATTCATTTATAACGTACTACTTCCCACCTTGTTTATTTACAATTTCCCGACACAGAGATAATCAAGAATGGTGCTACTGTCAAGTGGCTGCACAGAAACCATCAGTTAACTGGCAATGTACATTACTAGTCTATGAATTATTCTTTTAATCAGGAGTCGTCGCTTAGTATGCTTACATTAACTGCGTTTTCCAAAATGTTGAAATTTTCCTAAAGCACTTATACAAGAAGCAGAGCCATTCAATTAATGGTCATACCAGGTGGCACAAGGCTACAGGAGCAAAAAAATAAATGAGTGAATTGAACTGAATTGTGCAATGGTCCGACCTATTGTTTATTAAGTCAAGTTTTTATTTCCAAAAACAACATTTTGTCTTTCAAAAGTTGCTTCCTACTTTCAAATGTAATCAGTACTAAATATATTTTGTTGAGCTAATAGTAGGAATTCTTTTTTTTCCCCTGTAGTGGATTAGAATAACTTCAGGAAAATCATCCCCCTGCTTTCATCTTCTTGCTTCGTCTTTGTCTCGCCTCTGTTCTCCTTTCTTTCCTTCATTCTCCAACACCATGTCTCTCATGTTCTCCCACCTTACTCTTCTCCCTAATCCTTCCTTCTTACAACCTCTCCACGCGTCTCTCCCTCCCTCTTCCTCCTGGATCTCCTCCTCTCTCCCCTGCTGCTCCCCCCATGCTGGTGTCATTCTGTTCCTCAGGGTAACATAGGCGCAGGAAGTTGGAAGATAAGCCTGGATTTGAGCTCCGATTATCTGCCTGCCTGACTCCCTCGCGCTCCCCTTCCTCCAACCACAAGGCCAGATTGGCCTGAATCCTATTTTTAGGCAGCAGCCAAAGAGACAATCCTCCTTCTTTCCTGGATTTTGTTTCTTTGACCACACTAGAAGAGATTTCACACCGTTTCGCCATTCCTCTGTGAGAAAAACCTGTCAGAACCAGTTTTGCTCTAAATGAACAAGTGCAAATTTTGTGCAGCCCCAAAGCACAATGTTGCAATGACAAAGACCTAATTAATTAGCCGTTTACGTGTAAGTGTTCTCAGCTGTCCTGAATCCTCAGTGGATGACCGTTTTAATGTCTCCCATGGAAGATACATGACTTCTTAACAACTTCAACAATTCTCAGCAGCCAGGTAAGATAGCAGACAAGAGTCTCACTCTGACTGACCTCAATGCTGGTGAAGCAGAGTCAAGCCTTGCATTATTATTTCGGTCTGTGCTGATTATACTTTTCAGAAATTATTCTTCCTCGCTGAAACAGCTGGGAATGCCGCAGGTGACAGGAGATGCCCAGGGCAGTTGGTGTTTGATGATGACGGTTACTGAATTTTCATGGAAATGAAATGTGGGGGGAAAAAATAAATAAAAATAATACAGCATTTTGATGAAGCTGTCAGCTAAGTGTCCTCAGCTTACTCAGGGTCCAGCCTACTAAAACCACGTGAAACTGACACTTCCTTTCACATAAGTGCTCAATCATTGACTTTAATTCAATTCAAGTTTATTTATAATGCACCAAATCACAACAACAGTCACCTCGAGGCGCTTTATATTGTAAGGTAAAGACCCTACACTATGCTGGAGAAAACCGCAACAATTAAGCAACCCCTATGAGCAAGCACTTTGCAACGGAGGGAAGGAAAAACATCCTTTTAACAAGAAGAAACATCTGACAGAACCAGGCTCAGGGAGGGGCAGCCATCTGCCGTGACCGGTTGGCGGATGATGGGAAAGAGAAAGCGGAGAGCACAGGAAGACCGGACAAAGCATAGTCTAAGGGAAAGAGAAGATAAAAATTTAATGACATGCTGCTGTGCTATATAATCACATGGGAAATGAAAAGAGGTGAGTGGAGAAGAAGCAGTATCACATGAAGTCCTGCAGCAGTCTGAGCCTGAAGCAGCATAACTAAGGGATGTTTCAGGTTCACCTGATCCAGCCTGAACTGTAAGCTTTATCAAAATGGAAAGTTTGGAGTCTAATCTTAAAAACAAAGAGGGTGTCTGCCTCCTGAATCCAAACTGGGAGCTGGTTCCACAGAAGAGGGCCCTGAAAGCTAAAGCCTCTGCCTCCCATTCTCCTTCTAGAAATATGATTGGGCCTAATTAAGACTTTGTATGTGAGGGGAAGGATTTCAAAATCAACTCTGGATTTAACAGCGAACCAATGAAGAGAAGTCAGAATGGGACAAATATGCTCTCTCTTTCTCCCAATAGTCCTGTGGCTGCAGCGTTTTGGATTAACTGGAAGCTTTTTGGGAACAGTCCAGCCAAAAAGTAATTAATGGATGAACTATTTTTTTCAGGATCACTCCAAGAAAGGATGTTTTTAATGTCAGAGACATTGCAGAGATTAAAAAAAAAAAAAAAAGCAGTCCTACATATTTGTTTAACTTGCACATTGAAAGACATATTCCAATACCATACCAGAGTACCATCATCATTGTCACCATCATCCAGAGTTAAGTATCTGGTTAGACGCGTGTTTCTAAGATTTTTAGGGCCAAATATAATAACCTCAGTTTTGTCAAAATTTAGGAGAAAAAAAAAATTACAAGGCATTCACCCTTTATATCTTTAAGACATAGTTTAATTGATCTGTGTCATAGCTCTATACCTAGATATAGGTGACTATCATCTGCATAGCAGTGAAAATGTATGCTATGTCTGCTAATAATATTGACAAAGAAAAGCATGTATAATGTAAATAGTATTGGTCCCAGCACAGAACTCTGTAGAACTCTGACTAACTTTTATATGTGAACAAGCTTCCCCATTTACATGCACAAACTGGAATCTGTCAGATAAATATGATGCAAATCATTGCAGTGCATTTCCTTTAATACAGAGAATGTATTCTAATCTCTGTAGTAAAATATTGCGAGATGAATCCACTGTCAGAGGCCACAAGGAGGTCATTTGTAGTAAATGGTGAACTCTTAAGGTGCCAGTGGTACACTGGTCGAATTACGGTACTCTCCTGAACAATAGGCGTCGCCACTCAGACGACACATTAGCACCAACCTGAAGAAACAGTGGCTAGTGACAGCAGGCGTGACATCAACTGTCCTTTGATGTCATTTGCAATTCACCCCATGGTGGGTATAAAAAGAAATTGATTACATTTAAAATTGTAGCATTAATGGTGATGATGTAGAGCAGGGGTATTCAACTGGCGGCCCAAGGGCCAGAACCGGCCCATCAGTCATTTTGGACTGATGGGCGTTACTTTCTGATGCGTTACTTTGTTTTTCAGAGGGGTCACAGTATCAAAGTTGTACGCAGTGAGGATGTAGCACTGTTAGCAAGATAAACCACTTCTGTGGGAGTAAGATTCAGGTAGCTGTTTGTGTTAGCACATGTTATTGCAGATGCTAACAAAGAAGGAAGAACTTTATAAATTTGTGTCACAGCACTTTCAGAAACACATCTAGTGTTATGAAACTGTTTTTTTCCAGTGATGTAGTACAGTATTGTAAAATTAAATATTAGAATCAGTCTATAAAGTACTGGTCAGTGGGATATGGAAGAATTGTTACCCGCAGGTTTTTGGGCAGAATATGAATCAGTTCTTTACCTGCATGTCTTTTTTATTGTTGCTGCCGTGTTCATCTCTGCTGCTCTGGCTCTGGTCAGAGACCTCAGACTTGGTGTCTTTTGCAGACGACACTGGGTCGGTGGTCTCGGAAACCTTCATTGTTTCAGTGTTGACGGTATCAGACATTCTCATTGCAAAGTCTTATAGGAAGATGCTGTCAAATACAGAGGACCTGAAAGACAGGAATGTGTACATAAGAACTAACTTCTTTGAAGAAGAAGCTCAGATGATTGTGACTTATGCAAGTTCCAACTAAGAATGAGAGGCTACACATCATCATTTGAAAGCATCTTTATTGAGTTTCAAACACAGCTGTTACATGGCTATTATACCAGTCCTTCAAAAAAATGACAGTTTGTTTTAAGACGATATTCAGATTCAGACACAAAAAGGTAAATTAGGTATTGTTACAATGGTCTGACCTATGTAATTCAAATCTGTTCCCTTTGCACATGTTTTATGTTTACAACACACACACACACACACACACACACACACACACACACACACACACACACACACACCACGTGTTAGCAGGAGACCAGTGTTTGCCAGCAGGAGAGCTAACCTAACATGGATGAAGCTAACCATAAAACACAGTCTGGAGGTATTTCACACCAGTTAAACAGCTTTTTCATTTGCAGTTAGTTTTTATTATTTATTTATTTTTTAAACTTAACTGCAAATTCTGGTGAAGCAACTTAAGATGACTTAAAAACTACCAATGACAACACCTTTACTGACACTTTCTCTCCCACTTTAAATTTCACATTGTTCAGTTAATGCTCTGTTAATATTCGGCTAGGATAAGTGGAAGAAAGAAAAATTTGTACACTAAGCACAAATGAGACTAATGCGTTAAATACATTAATTTGAGCTCTTATTTAATATTTTATGAATGATTACTAATTTATTACATTTGAATTGCATATATGCCTGTCTTTATTACAAAGTCAGTAAAGCAACATGTTCATATCAGGCCTGATGCTGCCTTACACACAAATTAATTACTCAGTCCCTCCCTCAGCTTTTTCATTGAACACAAATATTGAATAAAAGCAATTTACTACCAATTATTTACATAATAAATTTGTGCTGGCATGCAGTAACACAGATTGTAGAGAGCTCCCTCATCATCTTTATGCTCACTCTTTGGACCGTAAAAGACAAAAGGTTCATAATTTATAATGGGCCATTTTATCAACGATCTAATAGGATGATAATAATATTAATAATAAAAAAAATAATAATACAAATGCCAGAAAAAAAATGATATAAGGCTCCTTTAATGGCAAATAACTGTATAAGTGTAGTGTATTAATATGGTATTAAGGTACATTAAAGCATCATTAATAAATAGGTTTGTTGCAGTAGCCATATTCTATATAGTAATAAATAAAAATGTACTTACTTTTCATTATAAGCTCAGGTCCACTGTAAAAACACTCCTCCTTGTCTCAGAAGTGCTTATTAATGACTGTTTACTAGTGTGATATGGAGCCATATTGTAACAGACATTTTCCATGACGGGTAGCTTGAGTTATTGCAGAATAAACAAAGGTGTTACTAATAGTATTACGGGATGGATGGATGGATGGAATACAGCCATTAGTTTATATTAAATGGATTTGTGTTTGATAACCCAGGCACTTTTCAGACATGGGATACATCATATGGGCTGGCTGGCAATTTGGTAAATGTCCAGCTTATCCATTCAGACGTGGGCAGTGTTGTGTAATGTGTAACAAAGTGCAGAGTGTTAGAACACTTGGTCTATTATATAAAGGAGCAATGTAATGCATTAGTTTTGAATGAATAATTAGTCCGTTATTTAGTTACCCGTTAAAATGTTACATTTTTATCTTCCTTTTGTTGTGATAACAGGAAAAAAAAAAAGGAAAAAAAGAAAAGAAAATCCTTGACCGTTTATTATGTTTCTACCTTTTTCTGCCTCCTTGCTGCATAGTGGAATGTCTGATATTGTACAGTTATGTCAGTGTACATGTTAAGGTCAGCTAGTCTTTACATTGGGGCAGCATTCACAGGCATTCACATCATCTTGTGCCACGGTGTTGGTCGGCTGCTAAGGAGCTCTACTCTCCATTTTGTAGAGGCACCTGCAGGCTAAGTCCCCTGGTGATTAGGCTGGCAAGATTTTAGCTAGAGCCGGACCGATACAGGATCTTTAAGACCAATATTTGATATTTGGTGATTTAAAAATACGATACATTGGCCAATATATATATTTTTTTCCTTTTTGACACAGGAAACAAACAGATTTCCCTAACATCTGCTACATGTATTTATGCGTCCTTATGAAGATAATATGAAAATATAGTTTAAAATAACCCAGTTATAAGTTGTGGATTACTCGTTTACACTCTGCCTGCTCGGATCAGCTGGCTGTTGTCGCTGTGGCGTTCCAAACGCGTTGCCTGAAATGTCAAAAATGGAATAGAGGACTGATTTAGGAATGTACTCATGTAAAGATGCATGCACATCTTGCACTTTACTTATGTCTGGAATTGAATTTTGTGAATAAATAAACATAAAAATATATTTCTTAAAGTGTTGCCAACTAGGAAAGTTGCAGAGTGCCCTCTGGTAGACAAACTATGCATCATCATGACTCATAACATGGTTGGACAGTATTTATTGCACCTCTTCTTCATTTTAATTTAAATTTATAATTTTTTTAAATTTTCATTTATTGGTCACTATAAATGCCAACACCAATATATTGGCAAATAGGTAATATCTGGCTCTACTTTTAGCTAAAGCTGCCGCTCAGAGGGAAATTAACAGAGTTTTTGCTTATGTGGTAGAAATGCTACCACTATCAGCATGCTATAAATACGGTAAAGTCAAAACAGTCAGAGGTAGATGTATATACTAGGCTACACTCTTGATTTGTAACCAGCTTTTTTTGTTTTTTGCTAATGCAAAAAGGCGTATGCTTCCTCAGTAGGTAACGCTATAGCATAACAGATTACTATTTAATGGCAGTAATCTTGTCATGTAACAATACAAAGTTACGTTACCCAAGCGGGACAGTTTTGTTCGTATTTCTTCATTCAGAAATACCCAACAGCTGAGCACTGAGCTGTATTCACCATACATGTAAAACTGGACAGTACATCAACTGGAAAAAAGTCAGTATTTTTTAAAATATAAAATCAATCAATTTTTTTGATGAGCTAAGACGCACACAGCGCATTAACGTGACTGCATGCAGTTCAGACTTGCATGACGTTAAAAGTGATGGAAATGAAACGAGGTCAGAACTAGCGAGCGTTCCGTTGCAACTTCTCCAGTAAAGAAGCCGCGGTGTTTATTCCAACATGAATCTGGCACGTTGTGATTAATGTAAAGGAGTGGATGAAAGGGACTAAAGAAAGTCTGTGATGACAAAGGTCTACGCAGGAGTAGGCAGGAGAAAGAGGAGGGGAGACAGTTGGTGGCACCAACACAGTCTGTGGTCATCAGTCATTACTCTAGTCTTTGCGCTGTCTCACAGCTCTGCAGCTGTTCAGCCTGAGACAATAGACATGACTGGGCAGGATGCAGCAGGCGCACAGTTTACCGCTGTGAGAAAACGTTAAGATTGTAGTGTTTGTTTCAGTTTGAAGGAAGTTGTTTTAGAGTATCAGCAAACAGAAAACTTCTAGTTTCCATATAAAGATGTTTATTTAGGATTAAACGTAATGCGGTGTGATTTATGCTTGCAATTTTAGGATTATCAGCCAAAGTCTGGAACATTCTAGATCTATAATAAGGGGAAATTATGTTTGTTTTATTTTTTAAAAACTAGTGTCCCAAAGAGGACATTTGCAATTAAATATTAAAAAAAAAACAACAATAAAACTCACATTCTCATTACAGCTGCAAATATTACTGGGTATGTTCTTAAAGTAGTGCACAGGTTCAAAACTGAGAAAAAAAACTACATAAAATGTGGACTTATATAGTACCCTAATATAGCAGGTCTTTCAAAATAAAAGACCTCTCTGTGGTTGCTGATCCTGGAACATAAGTTGCCTTGCACCTATGGCCCACTGCAGGACTTATCAGTGTAATACCACGACCTCCCTATGTTTTAAGTCATGGTGTGAGTTCATCCTGCTGATATGCCCTAATTGTGCAGCCAGGCCCCATGCAGTGTAACATACACAGACGCACACTCACAACAAGGGAGGGCGGACATCTGGTACATGAGAGCTATGATTAATAGGTTAATTAGAAATGGGCTCATCAAATTCACTTTGCACATCAAAAACTGGAACCGAACATGACTGCGCTTACCCTGCGCTCGAGCGTGTACGTGACCAGCCGCGTGTGTGCTCCGGCCTTCAACCCATTTGCCCGGCAGTGATCAGAGCCATTTTCCTATCTGATCACTGAGCAGCAAAGCGGCTGGCTGAGACTTGATTGTTTATCTCCATCCCAAAAGAGCTGAGACAGCAAAGCGCGAGCTGCTCTCTTTAAAAAGGTGGCATCCAATTCCTCCATGTCAGAGTAATCGACTTCTACAGAGGTCCACAGCCCAGGCGCTAACCCAATGGAGTGCATGGCTAAGAGTTTTGCTAAAATTTAACCGGGCAGTGGAGATTCAGACTTTGAATTTCAATGACCTGTCAGAGGTTTGACAAAAGCAATGCCGGCTGCTGCTTTACATTATTTTTACATTCTGAAGGAAAACGGCTTAATACTCCAGAGTGCTGCACATGCCTTTGAATATTTAGCGTCTGTTGCTGACATTTTGATGAGTGAAGTCTCTTGAGTCGCTCTGTTGAAGATTTGCAATATTGGACAGATATTTTCAAGTGCTGGGCTTGTGATGGATATCCATTTTGCCCCTCACCGAATCATTCATTCTTCCAAACACATTTTATCATGGGACTGGAGTGTTAGACTAAATTTGGCTTCAGACTTTGATGCATTTGAATTTCACCATCTCGTCTCTCACGGCTGAGGTAATTGCACAGTGTGCCTGTTTAGAATCCCTGATGCTTAGACTGCATAAGTAATATAGATCATTATTTGGTCCTTAGTGTTACATTAAAGAATTCAGGGAGTAGCAAATTGCTCTCTTTATGAGTTAGAGTGAAAACAAACAATTTTTTTTTTTTTATATGTGCAGTTTTTAAAACCCCATTTAAAAAAAAAAAAAAGAAAAAGTATGCAATGATTTTTTTCTTTTGCCTCTTTCTGAAATGACACCTACAAAATGCTTCCAGAAACGTTCCTCATGAGTATGTGATATTAACTGTTCAACAGCTCAGGGGCGTCTCTTCTTTTTTTAATGCACGAGATGGCTCACACACGCTGTGGACCTTTGCTGCTGTAATAAATGCAGTATGTGGTTTGGCACTGTCTTGTTGAAATAAGCAAGGTCTTCACTGAAGAAGGCATCATCTGGATGCTGGAAAACATGTGCGTATTGTTCAGCACAGGCCTCAATACCGAAACCAGGGAAGTACTCGATACATAGTACCGCTTTTGATACCAGGACGAGGGGAGATAACAAAATTAAGACACATTTTTAAAAATAAAATAAAAATACTGATCCATGCAAATGTATTCAGCAGTCCTGCCTATTCATTTTGCTTCTAGTAACTTGGCACCATGTTTTGCTCCTTATCAAACAGAGCTGTGAGGAAGCCTGTCACTGTTTCTGTCTTGATGTAAACTTTAGTCTTCTGCTATCTGAGAAACACTTTTTAGACACAACAGTGTTACCTGTTAAATTAGCACTTTCTATTACATCTGTTACAGATGGGCAGGACTGATAAAGTTATATTAACATTAATTAGCAGCCCACTAGCTTAATGATAACTTAACAGAAGGCTAGCATGGCTATTGGGTATTTGCTAATAGTTAATAAGCTAATGTTAGTGTGCGTTAACATGAATGAGTATCTAATCAAATAGGATTTTTAGTATCTGAGTACTGATTGATTGATTGATTTTTTTTGGCCACCTTAGTTCTACATAAAAAGGGACTTTAGTGCTGTGTGCACTAATGGCATCAAGGTGTAGCAGTGACATCAGTGTTCAAACAAAAAACATTTTATTGTCATTTGTTCAGTTTAAAACCAAAAGATTTTCTAGTCAAAAATTAATAATATTAAATAAAAAATAAATAAATAAAAAAGACTTAGAAGCATAAAATGACTGATCATGTTGTATAAGGAAAATGCGTAGGCAAGTGATGAATGATTATTGATCATATAACAGACTATAGCAGTATAGATTTGTGCAGTGTTACAAATTTACATTGAACCTGTCAGTGAAATATATACTCTATTAAATCTGGCTATAAAGACAGAGTGTTTTTATAACTATAGCATGGCTGTATTCCATAGTTTTGCTGTCTGTGTGAAGCTGTGTTCTCACAGAGTAATATTTCATTGTTCTTGTGGTTTATTATCCCAATGAAATGCTACCAAAATCTGCCATTGCACATCACACGTCATAGTTCATGTTTGTTTAGATCATCAGAAATGATAATGGGATAATTACTAAAATAGTAATTTTCCTAATGTGGCCCAATTTAAGTGCATTTCCATCCACCAGTTCTTATGCACATTTAAAATTTGTCTGTGGGAAGGCCAAAAATGCGTCGACAAACACTTATTACATTTGATTTAAAAGCAAAATGTGGAAAAGTGTAAACTGCTCCACTGAACGGACAAAACAAATCGGCCTAGGCAAGAACATCAGATACATTTGGAGTGATGACGACTCCAGACATTCCTAAAAATTAATACATGAAACAAACATTGCAAACTTTCTATGTGTTGTGGGCTGTTTTAGTTACGACATCTTGTTACGCCCTCCTGAACAGCCTTCTGATTGGACAGCAGTGTCACATAAGAATGAATAGAAACATTTATCTGGCCAATTTTATAGACTTGTTCTTACTACTCTTGTTAAACAGTTTAAAAAAGAAGAAGAGAGAGACATACTTCGTGCGTACCCAGTGGTGGTTATGGCAAAGGAGGATGTGGCCGCTGATGTCGATGAGGCTGAGCCTACCGATGCCACCTGAGACTTCTTTGCCCATGTCTGCTTCAGCTGCTCTGAACAGTGAGCGGGGCCCCCGACACCCTCATGACCCCTGCTGACCTGCAATGGAGAGCGGCACGGGGTTAGTGCTGCAGTGTTAAAGCGCACAGGGTCAGAGGTTAGGAGCAACGCTGTCACTGAGGTCACGTGGACTGACAGCAGTCAGGATGTCAGCAACTCTGAAATCTATTGTGTTCTGTGGCAAAAAAAGAAAGTGGAAGTGTAGCGAGTGTGTATTTCTGGGCCTATGCGTGCCTGTGCGCCATAAATAATGGATGAGCACAGAGATTGGGAGTGCGGCGGAGGCAATGGGAGAAGGCACCCCTGCCAACCTCGTAAAAACCAAGCATTAGGAATTCAGAGAGCAGCAGGGGAAGATAGCATTTCTCGGCTCAGAAATCCTCTGCCATTTGGTGCCACATAAATTTCAAGTCGTCTAAATGTACAATCTCTATTTTCCAGCAAATTCCTTTCTAGCTGAACCACAAGGTGAACCCGGCTGGGCAGAGCAGACATCTGAAAACAACACAGCTGTGAAATATCGACACAACACTGGAGAAGACAAATTGAGAATTCCAGCTGTATTACAGAAACAGTGTTTTTTCCATGCACCCTGATGCCCTATTAGTGATGTTCCCATTTTATAATGTGAAAACATGACCTTATCGACTCACTTTGCAGGATCAACTGCCAAAGGAAGTTGCTAAACATCAGGTTACGCTTGCAACTAATTACCATCTACATTTCAGATCAATATTCTACCTGTATACAACAATATTTGATGGCTTATTTGGTCTTTAAAATGTTAGAAAAGCAGTCATATTTCTTAAAGCTCAAGGTTGTGTCTTTTAGTTAATTAGCTGATAACGATATAAAAACATTAAGTAAGAAAGGAGCAGTTGCCCATTTATTTCCCATCAAACATCTAATTGATTAATCACTTCCTCAGACCACATGCTGGACATTCTCCTACAGCTGACCCGCACCGAGGCTTCTCCCCCCCGTCGCCCTACCCTCTTGGCCTCTCCCAACTCCTCTAATCTGCTGCTAAGTAAGCGGGCGAGGTGCCACGCTGACTCTGATACCCAACGGTGCCGAGGTGTGGCTCTCTCTGTGGCAGCCAAAAAAGAAAATAAAAAGGTCGAGTGCAATCTCTGCTCAATTTCTATTGTTCTCTCTCATGGCATCTCAGACGCACAGACTGAGACGATGGCGTGTTGCTTTTGTTCAAAACTGCATCACAGAACCACCAGCGCTGCCTACAGTACTTCCAAAGACCGACTGCTTAATGTTATTTTCACGGCATTTGTCATTGTTCCCTTTGGAGAGTTTAAAACCAATTATATAAATTTTGTAGTCAAGTAACCAGAATCACCTCTGCACTCAGGATCACCTGAATCATCTTTCCCTCTTGTTCTGAGCTGCTCTTATCTTCCCCCCTCTGCTCTTATCTCTTTCTAAATGCGCCCTGCACTTTTTACATGCCTGCTCGTGTGTGACAGGAGTATCATCTCGGTGCTGCGGCTGGAGATTTCGCCCCTAGTTGAAAGCAGAAGTGGTGCTGATTGGAACCACTGCAGATAGTGCCAGCCAAATCTCTGAAAAGCTTGCTCCTGCAGCTATCACACACACACACAGAGTGCAAAAGTTGCTTTGACAGCAGTGTAGATGAGTCTGACCGTGGGCGCTCCAGGTTTTATGACCAGAGCTGCTGAGTGAACGGTGCAGCCGTGGATTAGCTGGCTGGCTTCAGGACTTCACACTGAGCCTCTGTGTGTGCGCAGTAAACACTGTATACTAACGCAAACAATGCACACCCAAAAGATGTGTTTGACAGACACAGACAGGGGAACACTGCCATTTGATAGGTGCTCAGCAGCTTATAACACGCCCTAGCACTGCAAAACATGCACGCGTGTACACACACACACACACACAGCAGTGGACTTGTAGAGCTCCTCTGCCTTCCTGTGTGTCCTCCAGTATTGTGCTGGAGCTGACAGGGAGTGGTTCATTGGCATTACAGTCACCGCAGAGCACAGCAACCTTAAAGAGGCTCCCTGAGGCATCGTTCAGTGTCACACCGCCCCTTCGTACCACCTTAATCGTGATGGCATATAAGGAGCCTCACACGCGCACACACACACAAATGCCAAATATGCCCACCTGCACACAGCACAGATTGAGGAATGTATTACAATGAACAAGGATCAAAATTATATC